>JASDQU010883391.1:16596-27701 GCA_032191745.1 Picea mariana
GACTATGTGTATAAATGAAGTATTCTAGAGAAAGTAAGGAAGAGGGTGTGCTATGGGTAGCATAGTAAATCAATTTTATAAATAACAGACTGAATAGAATAGGAGATGTAGTAAACATATCATTCCATTATTCTGGGGTATGCTAAATAGAATTAGTCAGTCCATAGTGAGAAAGCCACTCCATTATTACCAGGTATGCTGAATAGAATATGAGACCGGTAGTAGGCATGCCTGTGAGGAACTCGAGCCAAAGTTTAAGAAAAGAGAATAGACATTCACGAACATGCATAAGGTGTACTTGCAACGGTCCATGGAAATCTTATAAATGCAATATAGATGATAGTTAAATTCATTATGTAAAATGAATAATAGCCATTTTACTCATGCTGTTGTACTGGTCTCTTTGAGCCCCACAAATCATACCTGAATAACTAACCCTTTTAAGTTTTATAAATCCACTATGTAAACTATGTAATTGTATAAATTACACAATGAGAAAATCATTCAATCATACGCAGAAAACCCCTTAAGAGTATCAAACATTAAATATATATATATATATATATATATATCCATTTAACTGAACAGGAATCTTCCCTCACGGATACCTCTGATGAGTTATGGGTTAAAGTTTATATGGCAACTGAAAAATTTGAGGAACACTTGCCCCCAACAAACGCAAGTCGCAAGGAGGAGAGTCCACGGTGGGTACTTTTTCACTCTGCAAGGGTGGAGGTAAGACACTAGAGGGGGAAAGCTATAGGAACAAATCGTTGAGGGAGAGATCAACGAGGAAAAACAAAAACGCAGGGAAACCGTGTGTAAAAACACTGGGTGAATAAATCCTTCAATCTTCACATTGGATTATACAGATTTAACCACTCTAATCTTCACATCCAACAATTTTTAGTCAGTTTTCAAGTAAAATTAAACCAATAATAATAGGAGAGGGCACTCTCTTTGTTGAAGCCTCCACGCATAACACTCTTTCACTACTAGGCCAATTGAAGGAGATGAAAACTTCATTTGAGGAACTGTTCTTTCAGATTATGCCATCTACAAAGGTTGAGGACGTACCCCCTCTCATTTTTCAGGTAAAAGTTTTCATAGTAACTAATCTTCAGTTTGGGTTTTTATCATAATTTGGCAGTCGTTTTTCAGATGGGTACAGACATTGATGTTCGTCAAGCTTTCACCGGTTAACCATATTAATGCCAAAATTTATTGAATGCCTGGAATCGCTGCTCAACATCGAAATTCGTTGTCAATAGATTTGCCCTCAACAGTAATCAATTAAGGAAATCGCTGCAGAGACATTGCTGACGTAAGAATTGGTAATTAGCCGTCAATAGTCATAACATGCAAGGTAAATAAATTAAGCGACTTAGTATTGTGATAAAAGTAAAAAACAAAATGTTGTGCAATCAAGAAGAAACGTAGTCATAATATGCATTGCAGATACCTGTAAACTCACAACCTTAACCTTAAATCATTTCAGACACATAAGAACAAACTCAGGCATTTTTAAAAATTTCGCTTATAAAAAATGGATAGATTTGTGTGATTTAGTTGTCACACACAGCCTCAAAGAATTTTATTTATTGTTCCTTATACAAGGGTAAATTAGTGTTTGATGTAAATTAACAGAAGTGAAATCGTTGCCAGAATGCACAGATTTTTATCACGGAAATCGCAGTCAAAAAGGGGAAAAACGCAGTTAATAAATGTTTAATTAAGGGTAAACCCACAGGGTAAATTCACCAAGGAAATGTAAAACTGCAGAGGAACAAATTTGTGCTTGAAGGTATTGACAACGAAGAGTAAAAATTAGGGGACACAAGTTAAAAATGTAGAGGGTATTCAATGGTTTGTGAATAGGATGCAGTATTACTCAACACAAGAAGTGCAGTGACAATCAATCAGCCAAGGAAAACAACGGGGAAAGACGACTAACAGGAACGTCCTTTGCTCATCATCCACACACAGAAAAGAAGGGCGTTGAGATCCATAGGTATATTAATGCCAAGGCGACGACCATAGATCAGTCTCCTGGTCGACTGCTCAGGCAAGGACTGATGAGTTAGAGATGAAAGGAAAAAACAACCACAATCATCTCAAATCAATACACAAAATGGAATTCAAGACATGCTAGAAATCGAAGGCCATGGGAGTCAATTAGCCATCGAGCTAGAGGGTATGGAAAAACCTAGTCATCAACTAGAATGTTAAGACCATCAATTTCCTTACCCAATTAAACATGTAGATCTAAAAGCATAAACCATACTAACAATCTACCATGCAAAAATAAAGAAATCATACCACTGCCTGATCGCCCACTCTGATTTGATGTCCCGCGTGCTCCATGCAACTCCCGCTTGCCGACTGATGAGACTTCACCGGTACCTTCCAACCAATGCTAGGGGTACTCTTCTTCCCCCTTAGCCCCCCGAGCCGTAAAGGGGCCACACACGCTAACCAGAGAATCAACTATCTCCCAGCTCGCCTCACAAGGCCGAGCTACCACTCCTCATCGAGCAGGGTATCCCAACTCCCACAAGCTAATTCATTCAAGTATAGATTTCTGTAGTGTAATGTTACACAAACCGAAGATCTCCCTATCATCCTCCTCCTCCCTCCTTTATATAGATTTTCTAAGTCCATTACTTTCCCAAAATCCCTTTTAATTTATTGTTTAATAATTTAATTCATAAAAATCCTCCCCGTACATGTGTCACCCATCCCCTTCATTCCTCCATAAATTAATTTCATTCATTAATTAATTACCCTTATTTCCCTCACCCACCTAGAGTCACTCCTAGAATCGCTCCTAGGTGTCCCCAAATTACCTTATAGGTTTTAATGACTTTCCCCATTATTAATTTGCTAGTTCAGTTTAAATAAGAAAGTTCTTAAATAGTAGATACCTTACTAAGTTGGACTAACTGATTTTTCCTAGTGTTTCCCCTTTCTTTTAAGGTTTCCTCTTTTTCCTAGTTTCCTAATTATTTTAGATTTCCCCTTTTTCCCTTTTTAATTAAACTCAAAAAGACATGTGCAAAAACTTACCCCTTTTCCCCCTTTTTAATGAATTATTTTTTTTTAATTAGCACAAAAAGTAAAACAATCATTCCCCTTTTTAAGTTTTATCCCAAATATTTTTATAAAACAGTTTAATTGCTTACCCCTTCTTGTAACAAGGTTAATGAAGATTATCTTTATTATTTATTTTATTTTATTTTTTTATTTTTATAATTTTTTTTTATAAAAAGGTAAAATTTTACCACCAGCAAGATTAGACCTAGACCTTAATTTTCTAGGTAGGGTGACCCAATATATATATTTTTTTAAAGGAAAGGTTTCAAATATTCCTTAACGCTTTATTGTCCTAAATCCATCTAGGTTTATTCATGTATTAAATAACCACGCGACGTGCCCTTCAGGACGCAATAGGTGCTCCAAGGGTGCCACTCGCCTCTTTCGTTTTTTCTTGCGTGATGTGCCCTTCAGGACGCACCACGTGCTCCAAGGGTGCCACTCACCTTTTTCCATTTTTCTGGTGCGATGTGCCCTTCAGGACGCACCACGTGCTCCAAGGGTGCCACTCGCCTCTTGAATGACTTGGTAGACATAAAAAACCCCGGGAGTCAATACTCCACCAAGTGATCTTCTTGGAGACTAAGGGCCTCTAAGGAATAAGGCCCCTTCCTTATTGCATGCCCCTTAGATTCATCGTGAGTGACTGTCGTAGTCAGCCCTCACAACATCGTTGGTATTCTTGAACTAGGTAATTGTTAACCTACAGTTCGAGCCATGACGGGAGTGCTAGTAGGTTGTGGCAGGGCTGCTATCCACACCTCTCCCTCACCATCTCTGGTAGTCGAGTGTGACCCCTCTACTCCACATGTGAGTCTGGTCGACAAGCAATAGTTAGCCTACATCATCAATGAATCATGTTAGAAATATATCCATATCATATCATCTAATCAGATGCACTAATATCACATATAAAACAATCAAACCCCAATGGTTCACTCCCCAACTAGATCCGAAGTCCAAGGGGTTCCATCAATGCCTCTGCATCCTCAAGGTCCAAAATCCTGCACACTCAGGAAAATCGTGTCAATAGCACATGTCTATGTCAATGTAGCATAATAACGTGTCATCAATTCACAACGCCTCATAATCATAATCAAATTCCCAAAAATATAATAGTCGAGATCACTTGCAAGCAAGTGTCCTCAAAGAATGAGTTTGTTCAGTGCATGCAAGAGTGGGATGTTACATACACCCCCTCTTGGTGTAAACGTCATCTCGAAGTTTCACAGCATAAGTGCCGAAATAATGGGTATCACAGTATCATAAGTCTATCTATCAAACAAAAAGGAAACTGTTGGTGCATAGCATATGCATCCTCTGAGGTCACCGAGTGTGGACTATAGTTGTCCCACTGGACCTTGACCTCATCTACTATTCGACGCTGTAGTTTTCAAATGCGATGATCTGCGATGCAGATCGGCTTAGCTGTGAGCGTACCCTCATCCAACACCCGCAAGGAACTCATGTCAATAACATGTGTAGGATCACTAATCATAATGTCTCAAACAGAGACGTGAAAGACATCGTGCATACACCTCAAGAATCAGGCAAGGCTATCCATTAGGCCACAGGCCTCTCTTTTCCACAGTCTCGTAGGATCCCACAAACCTAGGAGATAGTTTATCCCCTTTTCCGAACTTGATCAAACTCTTATGCGGTTTCTACTACAAAAATACTCGATTGCCACATTGTAACTACGGTCAACACAACGTGCATCAACATAAATCCTTTTTTGATCCTGCACTTCCTTGATCCTTTTTCTTATAGTTTGCATTTAATCTTCCAATTCTTGGATCGTTTCTGGTCCCACCAGGACCCTATGCTCAATCCAATCCCAACTCAAGGGCGTCCAACCTAGTCGCCCAAAAAGAAACTCGAAAGGCACCATCTTAATGGTTCTTTGGTAACTATTGTTATAAGTGAATTCCACTAGTGGCAAGAATTCTTCCCAACACCTTTGTTGGTCCATCACTTACATGCGCAACATGTCCTCCAAGGTCTAGTTCATTTGTTCAGTCTGCCCATCAGTCTCCGGATGGTATGTAGTATTGAAGTTAAGTTCGGTTCCCAAGGCCTCTTGGAAACTCATCCAAAATTGTCTAGTAAACACTGATCCGTGATCGGATATAATCCTCTTAGGCATGCCATGCAACCTCACAATCTCACTGATGAAAACTCTAGCTATGTTAGGTGCCTGATACGTCGTACACATGGGAATAAAGTGAGAACTCTTCGTCAGAGTGTCTACTACTACGAAAATCAATTCATGTATCCTTGCTGTCAGTGGCAATCCAACAATAAAGTCCACCAAAATAACCTCCCATTTCGATTCTGAAATAGCATGTGGTTGTAGTAATCCTGCTGGATGACTATGTTCATCCTTTACCTGCTGACATTCTAGACATATGGCCACATTGTTAATTATATATGCCTTCATTCCCTTCCGGAAGAATAAGGGTTAAAGGTCTTCCTTCATCTTCGTGACTCCTGGGTGAGCCATGTACACTGCTCTATGAGCCTCGTTTAGGATCAAACTCCTCAACTCTTCATTTAGTGGTACATAAATATGATTTTTAAACCTCAATAATCCATCATCGTCAAACGTAAATCCTTCAAATCTTGGTACCATCATTGTGTTTTGTTCGATAAAACCCTCAAGCTCTTTGTACCAATCATCGTCACGCTATNGTAAGTAATCTCGAAGTCGTACTCGCTATGTAATTCCGACCAATGTCATTGTCGCGTGTTAAGGTCGCTTTGCGTAAAGATGTGCTGTAGTTCACAGTGGTCATTTTTTAGTTCAAATTTCCATCCAACAAGGTAGCGTCTGCAAGCCTTCAAGGAATATACTATGGCTACCAACTCCAAATAGTGCATCATGTAGTTCTCCTCATGCCTTCTCAGTTTCCTCGAGATGGAAGCAATCACTCGTCCGTCTTGCATCAAGACTTCACTTAAGACTTCCTTGAATGCGTTAGTGCATACCAAGAAGTCCACATCCATGTCAGGGACCTTTAGTATCGGTGTTGTTGTCAACATCTCCTTGAGCCTTCAAAATGCTTCTGCACATTTCTTGGTCCAAACAAACTTCTTGTTTTTCTTCTACAATTCTGTGATTGGATTTTCTATCTTCAAAAATCCCTCAACAAACTGTCGATAGTATCCTGATAAACCCATGAAGCTACGCACTTCTGGGACATTCGTCGGCATAGGCCATTCCATAATAGCCTCGACCTTTGCTGGATCCATGACGATACCTTTGCTGGAGATGACATCCCCTAAGTAGTGAATCTTTGGATGATAAAATGAGCATTTGGACAACTTCCCATACAATTTGTGCTCTTGCAGACAATGTAGTACCAAGCACAAGTGCTTGTCATGATCCTCCCTCGTCCGAGATTAAATCAAAATATCATCAATGAATACTTGGATGAACTTGTCCAAGTACTCGCGGAACACCCGGTTCATCAAACTCTTAAATACCCCTAGGGTAGTTGTCAGTCCAAACGGTAAAACAAGAAACTCGTAATGACCAAATCTCATCTTAAAGGCAGTATCAGGGACATCATCATCCTTGATCCGTAATTGTTGATACCCTGATCACAAATAAATCTTTGAGAACACCATCGCACCCTTCATTTGATCAAACAAATCATCCATTCTCGGCAATGGATAGTGATTCTTGATCGTTGCATTGTTCAATTAACGGTAGTCAATGCACAACCTCCACGACCCATCCTTCTTTCGTATGAAAATAATAGGTGCACCCCACAATGCCACACTTTGACGTATCAGTCCCAGGTCCAACAATTCCTTCAGTTGCATTCTCAACTCCTGTAACTCCGGGGTCGACATCTGATAGTCATTCTAGCTATCTGTTCAGTCCCCGGTTTTAGGTCTATAGTAAAGTCCCATTTCCCTCTTCGATGACATCCCAGGTAACTCCTATGGGAAGATGTCCGCAAACTCTCTCACCCTAGGAAGGTGTTCTAGACCTTCCGCTACTCCCTTCTTGTTTAACGCAAGGATCTCATAAATTTTACATCCCTTGCGCTTGCTCTTCCTTAGTTGCAAGGAAGATATGAACCTCAGGGAAACTCCTTGGTTTCATCCTACAATCACGTGTCTTTGACCCTCATCATCGACCAAGATCAACCATTTCGTCTTACAGTTGAGTATCACCTCATGTGATTCCAGCCAGTCCATACTGATCACGACGTTAGAAGATCTTAAGATTGCAACATACAGGTTGGCCCTGGTGACAAACTCTCCCAGGTTAAGGGTACAACTTGTAACCTTTCCTCCAACCTTTGGTTTGGATCTCAAAGCTATCTCTACGAAGATAAACTCATCATGTTCAACTGCCTTACCTTAATCCTTTTTAGCGCTGCACCAGAAATGACGATAGCACCAGGATATATCAAAATACTAAGGGTTTGGTCAGTGATGGTACGTGATGTCTTGAGCATAGTCGACTGGTGCTCTTCCTGGTAGTTATTCACTACTGAAGGAATCCAATGGGCCATTTCCAAAACTCCCATGGTAGTGGGTCCGATTGATCTAGACTCTGGCCCTTCCCTCTAGGAAGTAATGCAGGTAATGTGGCTCCCCACAGTCCAACACACTTTCTTCGGTCCAATAATCCTAGTACCCAAAGTAGAATCTGAAATCCAATGCTAAGGACAACACAACTCGTTGACCTTAAGTTTCTCGGTAAGGGTGTGAAGCATACTGAAGCAGATCCAAAAACGAGCCTCCTACTTGGGCACCGTATGGCCATCCTATCATAATGTGTTGAACTCGTTGAGTTGATTCTCAAAGAATTCCTTTGATAGGTACCTCTCTTGGAACCGTTCCTCGAACAGTTCCCATGACATGTCTTCAATGACCATGTTCAAAGTGGCAGGAGCATCTTCCGCCATAGAAGAGCATTCCCCTTCAATTGAAAGACAACCAAGTGAACCTTCATGCTGGAGGTCGTAATCACGAAGCGTGAAGAATAATGCCTTGCTCTACAATTGTGCCTCGATGACACAACCATCCACAACACTTGTGGAATCGAGAAATCAACTCTCTCGAGTTCTCGATGGATGTTAATGGTACTAGCTAGGGCGCGCTGTGGACCCTCAGAAGTATAGGTGCCTTGGCCTCAACTCAGTACCATTGGTGAATCGAGGCCTCTGACCATCTCTGGAAGGACCCTGGTCAGATGATCATCATCCCTTACAACAATCGAATCCATCCCAAGGGATTTTTCGTCCCCCATGGGGTTAGACTCTGAGGGTGCGAGCACTTCTAGAGGCATCACACCACCTTCCATGGCACCACGCTGCAACCTATGTGGCATCCTCTAATCGAGATCATCGCTTGGATACGTTAAAGTTTTAATAAGTTCTTGGTTGAAACCCAAAGGTTTACTGCAGTGGAAATCCTGGTGATTCATAGTCGTAGGGTTGAACCAGCTCTGATACCATATGTAATATCCCTGTCGTTACAACGACAAAGAGACATACAACAAGTAATTTTTTTTTATTTTAAATATGCGTTAGGAAGCATACATCCCAATTAATCATGACATCATTGACCCACAGTGAAATGTATAAATGAAACAACTTAAACACATAACACCAATCACGATGCAAGATGACCCATCATCGTCACGAATGATGAACAAAAATTGACACAATGTCGCAATAAATCAAGGTACATGAGTCAACATTCACATGACACAAAACAATTCAAATTAAACCAAGGCGTAAGATATTTATGAGTTAATCTCGAGGTGCAAGGCCAAGTCATAAAATATGGTCATCTGTAAAAAAAATTCCATTACATGCTAGAATACTAAAGTCTAAGGATGTCATTTATTACATAAAATCCAAGAGCACCAGTAGTCTAAACAATCCTTCTTACATTGAAAACACTGTGCGCGAGTGAAAAACGACTACATAACTCATTGTGTTAGCATTGGTTTAATGACGCACGACTAACAAATAAACATGCATCAATATAACCCGTAGCACCTGAGTAAATGTCAACCTTTATTTTCATCACACAAGGGGATCCAATCACATAACTAATCATACATCATCAATATTCGAGCGCCAATAATATTATTACTTTTCCAGTGCATAATCCATGGCGCAAATCCCAAACACAAGAAAACATCCATTCAATCCATGCACGAGGAAATCTAATCATTGAGACTCTATCATTCATCACGTCAAATTCATTTTTAGATGACGTTTAAAGTCTACTACCATCATTTATCACATTATAGTTTATTGTGTACAAGAAGTCTAACAACTCAATGATTACATATCTCTACTAAATCAATGGCTCGAGAGAATCAATTAATTAAAACATTCAAATTCAACTTTATTCAAGGGTGTAAGAGTAAACTGATGAATTTATCCTTCTTGAATCTATTTATTTCTTGGCACCCCAAAATCAAAATGCTTAATTTAAACATAAATCAAAGTGACTCAGGGATGAATGGAACTCTGGTTTAAATTAAAGGAAGAAGAACCTAACTAAGGAGAAGGCTAGCTTCAAGTTTTAAATAAAGGTCCAATTAAAGGTTTAAAAGTAAGGCCCCAACTAAGGAACCATCTAAAGTCAACTTAATTAAATGAACCAAAAATGAGGCAACATATTAACCACCAAAATAATATTAAGAAGCATAAATGCATACAACCTGAATGATTTTTAAAGCATGGATAAGAGCAAAAAATGAAAAATTCATTCAGTAATACTATGTATGCATGCATAGGAAAAGAAGTATGCATATTTGTATCTTCTAGTAGTATAAAATATACATTGAATATTATATTATAACAACTATTTGTGACTAATTGTGTGTTTCTGTGCGTCTATGTTGTGTACATATTACATACATATTACTCATGCTGTTGCACTGGTCTCTTTGAGTCCCACAAATCACACCTGAACAAATAACCCTTTTAAGTCTTAGAAATCCACTATGTAAACTATGTAATTGTATAAATTACACAATGAGAAAATCACTCAATCATACGCAGAAAACCCCTTAAGATTATCAAGCATTATATATATATATATATATATATATATATATAAGTGAACATGAATCTTCCCTCACAGATACCTTTGATGTGTTGGTTGTGGAGCCTGATTATCTTCTTGAATTATAGGTCTTTTACTTTCAGCCGTGTTTATACCCCATGAAGTATTTAGACCCCAGAAGTATGTACACTCTTCCACTTGAGGGAGTGTAGAGGGGGGGTACCCCCTCTGCGGGGTCCGGGGGGCCTATCCCCCCAACTGGGGGGTTTGGGGGCAAGTGGGCCCCCAGCGGGGGTTCGGGGGCGAAGCCCCTGAAGCAAAAACTGCCTTGTAAAAGTATATTGTAATTTCATTGTAAATCTGGACCGTTCATTATAAGGTCGCAGATCTAACGGTAGAGATTATGTTAGGATTTTTTTGCCCTAGAAGGCAACCCTCTTTTATGAGGGAAATGTATCGCGGCTATGGATGGTGGTGAATATTGTATTCTGAGAGAGGAGACTGTGAGAGAAAGAAGAGGAAGTTACAACGGGTTTTGTTGTAGATTGTATCCCTTCATTTGCTGGATAATAATAAAGGAAGGACTTGACAATTTCTCTGGTGGACATAGCCCACACTGGGTGAACCACGCAAATCTGTGTCTCTCTTGTATTGTGTGTCTTCTGTGTTTTGTTTCTGCATTTGTTTTATTTTATTGCTCCGTGGTCCTGTTTTTCTAACAACTAGTATCAGAGCATAAGGTAACTCGCAGGAAAAGAGGGTTCCTGGTTCAAGTGGGAGAAATGTCGGAAGATGGAAAGTTTAGGGTCGAGAAATTTAATGGCCAAAACTACCAGTTATGGAAGATGCAGATGGAAGACTATTTATATCAGAAGGATCTATTCCTACCATTGAGCGGAGTAGCAAAGAAGTCGGCGGCCATGAAGGAAGAAGAATGGGAGATTCTTGATAGAAAGGCTCTAGGA
>JASDQU010883391.1:28072-39169 GCA_032191745.1 Picea mariana
TAGGGTTTCTTGATATGATGTCGACTTGTTTTCTTAAACATGATTAGTTGTTAATTTAGAGTTTGGAGTTCAAAGCCAATCCATGCATACAAGTTCCTAGATATTATATTTCAACTTAGCAAAATGATCCTTCAATACAAAGTTGTATCATTGTACCATTTCTCCCTTCAAGAATCTAATAGTTCTCAACTTTGTAAATGCCAAATTCTCAGTATATAGATATCCATCTAGTACTTCCTTGAACTAATTGACTACATCATCCTAACGTCACAAATCTAGTTGCTCGTTATCTCTCTAATACCATTTGAGTATGGTGCCTCATAATTTACCTTTGAATGTGATCCACTAGGTGGATAGGTTAATGCTTTTCTCAACTTTCCAATGAGTATTAAAAGAAAATATATGATCATTCAAACACCTAGTGCCATCAAAATTCGACAACTTTGATATATCACATTGAAACTTATTTTTATCATTGTTCTACTTCTTCTCCTGATTACATAGGTCTAGGTATATCTCTTTATAGAATGTTTGAATACATCACCCTTTACTCTTGACAGCCTTCCTCAATCAATTGAATTTTCCCGATGATTCTTTAGGTGAGTTAAGCTTTTGGTCTATATATTCTTGTTCAGAGTCTAACACATGTTTGAAATTGGTCTCTATGATTTGAAAATCTTTAGACATTCCCTCCCCATTTTTTAGTGATATGTAACATCCCTGCTGTTGTGACGACAAAGAGACATACAACAAGTAATTTTTTTATTTTTTTTTAAAGCTGTGTTAGAAAGTATACATCCCAATTAATCACAACATCATTGACCCATAGTGCAATGTATAAATGAAATGACTTAAACACATAACACCAATCACGATGCAAGCTGACCCATCATTGTCACGAATAATGAACACAAATTGATGCAATGTCACAATAAATCAAGGTATACGAGTCAACATTCACATGACACAAAACAAACCAAATTAAACTAAGGCGCAAGGTATTTATGAGTTATTCTCGAGGCACAAGGCCCAGTCATAAAATACAGTCATCCATCATAAAAATTCCATTACGTGCTAGAAGACTAAAGTCTAAGGATGTCATTTATTACATAAAATCCAAGAGCACTAGTAGTCTAAACAATCATTCTTACATTGAAAACACTGTGCGCGAGTACAAAATGACTACATAACTCATTGTGTTAGCATTGGTTTAATGACACACGACTAACAAATAAACATGCATCCATATAACCCGTAGCACTTGAGTAAATGTCAACCTTTATTTTCATCGCACAAGGGAATCCAATCACATAACTAATCATACATCATCAATATTCGAGTGTTAATAATCTTATTACTTTTTTAGTGCATAATCCATGGTGCAAATCCCAAACACAAGAAAACATCCATTCAATCCATGTGTGATGAAATCTAATCACCGAGACTCTATCATTCATCACGTCAAATTCATTTGTGCATGACGTTTAAAGTCTACTACCATCATTTATCACATTATAGTTTATTGTGTACAAGAAGTCTAACAACTCAATGATTACATATCTCTACTAAATCAATGGCTCGAGAGAATCAATTAATTAAAACATTCAAATTCAACTTTATTCAAGGGTGGAAGAGTAAACTGGTGACTTTATCCTACTTGAATCTATTTATTTCTTGGTGCCCCAATATCAAAATGCTTAATTTAAACATAAATCAAAGTGACTCAGGGATGACTAAAACTCTGGTTTAAATTAAAGGAAGAAGAATCCTAACTAAGGAGAAGGCTAGCTTCAAGTCTTAAATAAAGGTCCAATTAAAAGTTTAAAAGTAAGGCCCCAACTAAGTAATCATCTAAAGTCAACTTAATTAAATGAACAAAAAATGAAGCAACATATTAACCACCGAAATAATATTAAGAAGTATAAATTCATACAGCCCAAATGATTTTTAGGGCACGGATAAGAGAAAAAATTGAAAATTTTATTCATTAATACTATGTATGCATGCATTGGAAAAGAAGTATGCATATTTGTATCTTCTAATAGTATAAAATATACATTGAATATTATATTATAACAACTATTTGTGACTAATTGTGTGTTTGTGTGTGTCTATGTTGTGTACATACATATAAGTGTGTGCCAATGACAAGTAATGACAATAATATAGTCCTTTTTCCTATCAATTTATGCATGGCATTAATCGTTGCACATATTGACTATGTGTATAAATGAAGTATTCTAGAGAAAGTAAGGAAGAGGGTGTGCTATGGGTAGCATAGTAAATCAATTTTATAAATAACAGACTGAATAGAATAGGAGATGTAGTAAACATATCATTCCATTATTCTGGGGTATGCTAAATAGAATTAGTCAGTCCATAGTGAGAAAGACACTCCATTATTACCAGGTATGCTGAATAGAATATGAGACCGGTAGTAGGCATGCTTGTGAGGAACTCGAGCCAAAGTTTAAGAAAAGAGAATAGACATTCACGAACATGCATAAGGTGTACTTGCAGCGGTCCATGGAAATATTATAAATGCAATATAGATTATAGTTAAATCCATTATGTAAAATGAATAATAGCCATTTTACTCATGCTGTTGTACTAGTCTCTTTGAGCCCCACGAATCATACCTGAATAACTAACCCTTTTAAGTTTTATAAATCCACTATGTAAACTACGTAATTGTATAAATTACACAATGAGAAAATCACTCAATCATACGCAGAAAACCCCTTAAGAGTATCAAACATTAAATATATATATATATATATATATATATATATATCCATTTAACTGAACATGAATCTTCCCTCACGGATACCTCTGATGAGTTATGGGTTAAAGTTTATATGGCAACTGAAAAATTTGAGGAACACTTGCCCCCAACAAACGCAAGTCGCAAGGAGGAGAGTCCACRGTGGGTACTTTTTCACTCTGCAAGGGTGGAGGTAAGACACTAGAGGGGGAAAGCTATAGGAACAAATCGTTGAGGGAGAGATCAACGAGGAAAAACAAAAACGCAGGGAAACCGTGTGTAAAAACACTGGGTGAATAAATCCTTCAATCTTCACATTGGATTATACAGATTTAACCACTCTAATCTTCACATCCAACAATTTTTAGTCAGTTTTCAAGTAAAATTAAACCAATAATAATAGGAGAGGGCACTCTCTTTGTTGAAGCCTCCACACATAACACTCTTTCACTACTAGGCCAATTGAAGGAGATGAAAACTTCATTTGAGGAACTGTTCTTTCAGATTATGCCATCTACAAAGGTCGAGGACGTACCCCCTCTCATTTTTCAGGTAAAATTTTTCATAGTAACTAATCTTCAGTTTGGGTTTTTATCATAATTTGGCAGTCGTTTTTCAGATGGGTACAGACATTGATGTTCGTCAAGCTTTCACCGGTTAACCATATTAATGCCAACATTTATTGAATGCCTGGAATCGCTACTCAACATCGAAATTCGCTGTCAATAGATTTTCCCTCAACAGTAATCAATTAAGGAAATCGCTGCAGAGACATTGCTGACTTAAGAATTGGCAATTAGCCGTCAATAGTCATAACATGCAAGGTAAATAAATTAAGCGACTTAGTACTGTGATAAAAGTAAAAAAAAAAATGTTGTGCAATCAAGAAGAAACGTAGTCATAATATGCATTGCAGATACCTGTAAACTCACAACCTTAACCTTAAATCATTTCAGACACATAATAACAAACTCGGGCATTTTTAAAAATTTCGCTTATCAAAAATGGATAGATTTGTGTGATTTAGTTGTCACACACAGCCTCAAAGAATTTTATTTATTGTTCCTTATACAAGGGTAATTTAGTGTTCGATGTAAATTAACATAAGTGAAATCGTTGCCAGAATGCACAGATTTTTATCACGGAAATCGCGGTCAAAAAGGGGAAAAATGTAGTTAATAAATGTTTAATTAAGGGTAAACCCACAGGGTAAATTCACCAAAGAAATGTAAAACTGCAGAGGAACAAATTTGTGCTTGAAGGTATTGACAACGAAGAGTAAAAATTAGGGGACACAAGTTAAAAATGTAGAGGGTATTCAATGGTTTGTGAATAGGATGCAGTATTACTCAACACAAGAAGTGCAGTGACAATCAATCAGCCAAGGACAACAATGGGGAAAGACGGCTGACAGGAATGTCCTTTGCTCATCATCCACGCACAGAAAAGAAGGGCGTTGAGATCCATAGGTCTATTAATGCCAAGGCGACGACCATAGATCAGGCTCCTGGTCGACTGCTCAGGCAAGGACTGATGAGCTAGAGACGAAAGGAAAAAACAACCACAATCATCTCAAACCAATACAAAAAATGGCATTCAAGACATGCCAGAAATTGAAGGCCATGGGAGTCAATTAGCCATCGAGATAGAGGGTATGGAAAAGCTGAGTCATCAACTAGAATGTTAAGACCATCAATTTCCTTACCCAATTAAACATGCAGATCTAAAAGCATAAACCATACTAACAATCTACCATGCAAAAATAAAGAAATCATACCACTGCCTGATCGCCCACTCTGATTTGATGTTCCGCGCATTCCATACAACTCCCACTTGCTGACTGATGAGACTTCACCGGTACCTTCCAACAATGCTAGGGGTACTCTTCTTCCCCCTTAGCCCCCTGAGCCGTAAAGGGGCCACACACACTAACCAGAGAATCAGCTATCTCCCAGCTCACCTCACAAGGCCGAGCTACCACTGCTCATCGAGCAGGGTATCCCAACTCCCATAAGCTAATTCAGTCAAGTATAGATTTCTGTAGCGTAACATTACACAAATCGAAGATCTCCCTATCATCCTCCTCCTCCCTCCTTTATATAGATTTTCTAAGTCCATTACTTTCCCAAAATCCCTTTTAATTTATTGTTTAATAATTTAATTCATAAAAATCCTCCCCGTACATGTGTCACCCATCCCCTTCATTTCTCCATAAATTAATTTCATTCATTAATTAATTACCCTTATTTCCCTCACCCACCTAGAGTCACTCCTAGAATCTCTCCTAGGTGTCCCCAAATTACCTTATAGGTTTTAATGACTTTCCCCATTATTAATTTGCTAGTTCAGTTTAAATTAGAAAGTTCTTAAATATTAGATACCTTACTAAGTTGGACTAACTGATTTTTCCTAGTGTTTCCCCTTTCTTTTAAGGTTTCCTCTTTTTCCTAGTTTCCTAATTATTTTAGATTTCCCCTTTTTCCCTTTTTAATTAAACTCAAAAAGGCATGTGCAAAAACTTACCCCTTTTCCCCCTTTTTAATGAATTATTTTTTTTTAATTAGCACAAAAAGTAAAACAATCATTCCCCTTTTTAAGTTTTATCCCAAATATTTTTATAAAACAGTTTAATTGCTTACCCCTTCTTGTAACAAGGTTAATGAAGATTATCTTTATTATTTATTTTATTTTATTTTTTTATTTTTATAATTTTTTTTTTTATAAAATGGTAAAATTTTACCACCAGCAAGATTAGACCTAGACCTTAATTTTCTAGGTAGGGTGACCCAATATATATATTTTTTTAAAGGAAAGGTTTCAAATCTTCCTTAACACTTTATTTTCCTAAATCCATCTAGGTTTATTCATTTATTAAATAACCACGCGACGTGCCCTTCAGGACGCACTAGGTGCTCCAAGGGTGCCACTCGCCTCTTTCGTTTTCTCTTGCGTGACGTGCCCTTCAGGACGCACCACGTGCTCCAAGGGTGCCACTCACCTTTTTCCATTTTTCTGGTGTGATGTGCCCTTCAAGACGCACCACGTGCTCCAAGGGTGCCACTCACCTCTTGAATGACTTGGTAGACATAGAAAACCCCGGGAGTCAATACTCCACCAAGTGATCTTCTTGGAGACTAAGGGCCTCTAAGGAATAAGGCCCCTTCCTTATTTCACGCCCCTTAGAGTCATCGTGAGTGACTGTCGTAGTCATCCCTCACGACATCGTTGGTCTTCTTGAACTAGGTAATTGTTAACCTACAGTTCGAGCCATGACGAGAGTGCTAGTAGGTTGTGGCAGGGTTGCTATCCACACCTCTCCCTCAACATCTCTGGTAGTCGAGTGTGACCCCTCTACTCCACATGTGAGTCTGGTCGACAAGCAATCATTAGCCTGCATCATCAATGAATCATGTCAGAAATATATCCATATCATATCATCTAATCAGATGCACTAATATCACATATAAAACAATCAAACCCCAATGGTTCACTCCCCAACTAGATCCGAAGTCCAAGGGGTTCCATCAATGCCTCTGCATCCTCAAGGTCCAAAATCCTGCACACTCAGGAAAATCGTGTCAATAGCACATGTCTATGTCAATGTAGCATAATAACATGTCATCAATTCACAACGCCTCATAATCATAATCAAATTCCCAAAAATATAATAATCGAGATCACTTGCAAGCAAGTGTCCTCAAAGAATGAGTTTGTTCAGTGCACTCAAGAGTGGGATGTTACATACACCCCCTCTTGGTGTAAACGTCATCTCGAAGTTTCACAGCATAAGTGCCGAAATAATGGGTATCACAGCATCATAAGTCTATCTATCAAACAAAAAGGAAACTGTTGGTGCCTAGCATATGCATCCTCTGAGGTCACCGAGTGCGGACTATAGTTGTCCCACTGGACCTTGACCTCATCTACTATTCGACGCTGTAGTTGTCGAATGCGATGATCCGCGATGCGGATCGACTTAGCCGTGAGTGTACCCTCATCCAACACCCGCAAGGAAATCATGTCAATAACATGTGTAGGATCACTAATCATAATGTCTCAAACAGAGACGTGAAAGACATCGTGCATACACCTCAAGAATCAAGCAAGGCTATCCATTAGGCCACAGGCCTCTCTTTTCCACAGTCTCGTAGGATCCCACGAACCTAGGAGATAGTTTATCCCCTTTTCCGAACTTGATCGAACTCTTATGCGGTTTCTACTGCAAAAATACTCGATTGCCACATCGTAACTACGGTCAACACAACGTGCATCAACATAACTCCTTTGTCGATCCTGCACTTCCTTGATCCTTTGTCTTATAGTTTGCATTTAATATTCCAATTCTTGGATCGTTTCTGGTCCCACCAGGACCCTATGCTCAAGCCAATCCCAACTCAAGGGCATCTGACCTAGTCGCCCAAAAAGAAACTCGAAAGGCACCATCTTAATGGTTCTTTGGTAACTATTGTTATAAGTGAATTCCACTAGTGGAAAGAATTCTTCCCAACACCTTTGTTGGTCCATCACGTACATGCGCAACATGTCCTCCAAGGTCTGGTTCATTTGTTTGGTCTGCCCATCAGTCTCCGGATGGTATGTAGTATTGAAGTTAAGTTCGGTTCCCAAGGCCTCTTGGAAACTCATCCAAAATTCTCTAGTAAACATTGATCCGTGATCGGATATAATCCTCTTAGGCATGCCATGCAACCTCACAATCTCACTGATGAAAACTCTAGCTATGTTAGGTTCCTGATACGTCATACACACGGGAATAAAGTGAGAACTCTTCGTCAGAGTGTCTACTACTACAAAAATCAATTCATGTATCCTTGCTGTCAGTGGCAATCCAACAATAAAGTCCACCAAAATAACCTCCCATTTCGATTCCGGAATAGCATGTGGTTGTAGTAATCCTGTTGGATGACTATGTTCATCCTTTACCTGCTGACATTCTAGACATCTGGCCACATTGTTGATTATATTTTCATTCATTCCCTTCCAGAAGAATAAGGGTTAAAGGTCTTCCTTCATCTTCGTGACTCCTGGGTGAGCCATGTACACTGCTCTATGAGCCTCGTTTAGGATCAAACTCCTCAACTCGTCATTCGATGGTACATAAATATTATTTTTAAACCTCAATAATCCATCATCGTCAAACGTAAATCCTTCAAATCTTGGTACCATCATTGTGTTTTGTTCGATAAAACCCTCAAGCTCTTTGTACCAATCATCGTCACGATGTAAAGTTATAATATTTTCACGTAGATTCATCTGAAGAGGTAACAATGAAAACATGTGTGGTCTCCAACTCAATGCATCTGCCACTCGGTTCTCTGTTCCTTTTATGTAAGTAATCTCGAAGTCGTACTCGCTATGTAATTCCGACCAATGTCATTGTCACGTGTTAAGGTCACTTTGCGTAAAGATGTGTTGTAGTTCACAGTGGTCATTTTTTAGTTCAAATTTCCATCCAACAAGGTAGTGCCTGCAAGCCTTCAAGGAATATATGATGGCTACCAACTCCAAATCGTGCATCATGTAGTTCTCCTCATGCCTTCTCAGTTTCCTCGAGATGGAAGCGATCACTCGTCCGTCTTGCATCAAGACTTCACTTAAAACTTCCTTGAATGCGTTAGTGCATACCAAGAATTCCACATCCATGTTAGGGACCTTTAGTATCGGTGTTGTTGTCAACATATCCTTGAGCCTCCAAAATTCTTCTGCACATTTCTCAGTCCAAACAAACTTCTTGTTTTTCTTCTACAATTCCGTGATCGGATTTTCTATCTTCAAAAATCCCTCAACAAACTGTTGATAGTATCCTGATAAACCCATGAAGCTACGCACTTCTGGGACATTCGTCGGCATAGGCCATTCCATAATAGCCTCGACCTTTGCTGGATCCATGATGATACCTTTGCTGGAGATGACATCCCCTAAGTAGTGAATCTTTGGATGATAAAATGAGCATTTGGACAACTTCCCATACAATTTGTGCTCTCGCAGACAATGTAGTACCAAGCACAAGTGCTTGTCATGATCCTCCCTTGTCCGAGATTAAATCAAAATATCATCAATTAATACTTGGACGAACTTGTCCAAGTACTCGCGGAACACCCGGTTCATCAAACTCTTAAATACCCCTAGGGTAGTTGTCAGTCCAAACGGTAAAACAAGAAACTCGTAATGACCAAATCTCATATTAAAGGCAGTGTTAGGGACATCATCGTCCTTGATCCGTAATTGTTGATACCCTGATCAAAAATCAATCTTTGAGAACACCATCGCACCCTTCACTTGATCAAACAAATCATCCATTCTCGGCAATGGATAGTGATTCTTGATCGTTGCATTGTTCAATTGACGGTAGTCAATGCACAGCCTCCACGACCCATCCTTCTTTCGTATAAAAATAATAGGTGCACCCCACAATGCCACACTTTGACATATTAGTCTCAGGTCCAACAATTCCTTCAGTTTCATTCTCAACTCCTGTAACTCCGGGGTCGACATCCGATAGTCATTCTAGCTATCGGTTTAGTCCCCGGTTTTAGGTCTATAGTAAAGTCCCATTTCCCTCTTCGACGACATCCCAGGTAACTTCTATGGGAAGATGTCCACAAAATCTCTCACCCTAGGAAGGTGTTCTAGACCTTCCGCTACTCCCTTCTTGTTTAACGCAAGGATCTCATAAAGTTTACATCCCTTGCGCTTGCTCTTCCTTAGTTGCAAGGAAGAGATGAACCTCAGGGAAACATCCTACAATCACGTGTCTTGACCCTCATCATCGACCAAGCTCAACCATTTCATCTTATAGTTGAGTATCACCTCATGCGATTCCAGCTAGTCCATACCGATCACAACATTAGAAGATCTTAAGATTGCGACATACAGGTTGGCCCTGGTGACAAACTCTCCCAGGTTAAGGGTACAACTTGTAACCTTTCCTCCAACCTTTGGTTTGGATCTCAAAGCTATCTCTACGAAGATAAACTCATCATGTTCGACTACCTTACCTTAATACTTTTTAGCGCTGCACCAGAAATGACGACAGCACCAGGATATATCAAAATACTAAGGGTTTGGTCAGTGACAGTATGTGATGTCTTGAGCATAGTCGACTGGTGCTCTGCCTGGTAGTTATTCACTGCTGAAGGAATCCAATGGGCCATGTCCAAAACTCCCATGGTAGTGGGTTCGATTGATCTAGACTCTGGCCCTTCCCTCTAGGAAGTAATGCAGGTAATGTGACTCCCCACAGTCCAACACACTTTCTTCGGTCCAATAATCCTAGTACCCAAAGTAGAATATGAAATCCAATGCTAAGGACAACACAACTTGTTGACCTTAAGTTTCTTGGTAAGGGTGTGAAGCATACTGAAGCATATCCAAAAACGAGCCTCCTACTTGGGCACCGTATGGCCGCCCTATCATAATGTGTTGAACTCGTTGAGCTAACGCTCAAAGAATTCCTTTGATAGGTACCTCTCTTGGAACCATTCCTCGAACAGTTCCCATGACATGTCTTCAATGACCATGTTCAAAGTGGCAGGAGCATCTTCTGCCATAGAAGAGCATTCCCCTTCAATTGAAAGACAACCAAGTGGACCTTCATGCTGGAGGTAGTAATCACGAAGCGTGAAGCATAATGCCTTTCTCTACAACTGTACCTCGATGACACAACCATCCACAACACTTGTGGAATCGAGAAATCAACTCTCTCGAGTTCTCGATGGATGTTAATGGTACTAGCTAGGGCGCGCTGTGGACCCTCAGAAGTATAGGTGCCTTGGCCTCAACTCAGTACCATTGGTGAATCGAGGCCTCTGACCATCTCTAGAAGGACCCTGGTCAGATGATCATCATCCCTTACAACAATCGAATCCATCCCAAGGGATTTTTCGTCCCCCATGGGGTTAGATTCTGAGGGTGCGGGCACTTCTGGAGGCATCACACCACCTTCCATGGCACCACGCTGCAACCTATGTGGCATCCTCTAATCGAGATCATCGCTTGGATACGTTAAAGTTTTAATAAGTGCTAGGTTGAAACCCAAAGGTTTACTGTAGTGGAAATCCTGGCGATTCATAGTCGTAGGGTTGAACTAGCTCTGATACCATATGTAACATCCCTGCCATTACAACGACAAAGAGACATACAACAAGTAATTTTTATTTATTTTTTAAATATGCTTTAGGAAGCATACATCCCAATTAATCATGACATCAATGACCCATAGTGAAATGTATAAATGAAACAACTTAAACACATAACACCAATCACGATGCAAGATGACCCATCATCGTCACGAATGATGAACAAAAATTGACACA
>JASDQU010883392.1:34064-60991 GCA_032191745.1 Picea mariana
GGTCAAGTTGTTTTCAGTATAAGAGCTACCCCTATTATTTTTGGTTATATTTATGTATATGTTATGGTTTAGTCTTTCAAACTGGTTTACGGAGGACTGGGTCGGTTTCCCTCGGTGGCGGCCCAGCCCTCCTCCTGTTATCTCAGACAACGCAACTCTGGGATCCTTGATCTGGTTTCCTTTTTGGCAGATCAAGGGATTCCCCTTGTCTTTTTTGTATCATAACTTCTTACAGTAATACAGGAATTCACACTCACTTACAAAAAAAAAAGAAATAGTCTTCATGGTCTCTTAATCATTTAATGAAAGTCTTCGTGGTCTCTTGACCATTTAATAACAATATCGATGGTCTCTTTTTAGGTATATTAGTCAAACACTTGGTGTGTGAAGATTTAAATAATCATATTTAAATATCCATGATAAATGAATATATGGTAGTCCTTGTGAATTTTTGCTTATTTAGTAATTATGACTTAATATAATAGCTAGCTTGGTTCAAGACATTGTCCAACTGATCTCCTTGAATAATATTAGTGTTGCACAAGTGCAACTAGGTGTAGGTACCACAAGGGTGGAAAACATTAACTACAAGTGCAACAATGCAACACTTTATTTTTGTAAATGACGAGGTTCAAGTTGTTGGAGTGATGGTAATCTTCACATGTAGTCATTTATTGCTAAGCATATTTTTTATATAATTGACCAGATCAGCCTAGTCACTCTCTTTGGATGTGTGCCCTTGTTTTAGCGGCCCATAGCCCCCACTTGAAGGGACACCTCACTTTAGTTGTGTATAAATACACCACCCAAGCGGTCATTTGTATCATCTTATCATATTGATTGATTACTTATCCCACAAGCATCATATCTTGTGTTTCTCTTGTTTGTGGTTCATCTTCTCTTCTCGTATGGTTCATATCAATTTAGGTTTTGTTGGAGATTCCATTCGATATTTCACACTCCCTTACTACCTCAGCATGGTACCAAAGTGGGTATTAACTTCCTCTTATTTATTCAACATTTTTTATGCTTAGCGTTTTTATCCTTGTGCTTAGCGTTTTCTCACTTGTAACTTCCTCTTATTTATTCAACCTTTTTTATTCTTGGCATTTTTCTCCTTGTTCTTAGCATTTTCTCAATTGTGCACATTAATGGTAGGAACGATTTTTCCCTCCCACAATGAACTCCTATGAGGGTTCATTGTTGTTCTACGCATTGCGTTTTTTCACCTACAATGTTATTTCATATGCTCATTTGAAACCAATCCAAAGTTGTGGCTGGTGAAAATATCCCAAGTGTTGGTTTTAGCTCTGAAACTAGGGTTTTGAACCTATTTTTAGAGTTGTTCCAAGTATGAAAGTAGGGTTTTCAACATTTTTTAAGGGAATCACATAGTTTTCTAGGTTTCTACCCTTTATTTCACTAGCACCCTTCTTCTTTGGCACTTTTTTGGTTCTTTCAACAGATTCAAGGAAAAGTTTTGCAAATTTGTGCCCTCTTCTAGGGAAACACATTTCTTTTTTTGCTCACTTTCAACAAAAAATATGCAAGTATTTTAGGGAAATATTGGTTCCATTCATCCATAGGATTGCTTCGCAGTGACATTTTATGGATCATTGTTATTATAGAATTTAAAACCCCTTATTGGCCCTTTTAGCTAGTTCTCTTGAGGTCCTCACATATATTTATCTTTTTTAGACCAAATGGACTGCTTCTTTGTTACACATATGGTGGTGTATTTTTCAAATTAGGATGTACCAAATTTATAGGATGACACTCTTATAGTATTGAATCCACCTTATTTGGACACTTCTTCTTATTCCATGGATTAGTACTTTTATGTTGGATATTGTAGTTGGTGAACAAGGCCTACTTAACATCCAACAATGATTCATTGTGACTCTAAGAAACCTCTAGCCATTGGTTTTTTAAGATATACCCCTCTCAACTCCTTTGATGCAATGTACACTATCGAGTCCACAAGATCTACCCCACTCTACTTTACTAATGATTCCACAGAGGATTCTCAACTTATTTTAGTGGATTAGTTTGATTGTGTGGTGATATTTATCATTATAGGACATCTTATATATAACACAATTCAATGGCTCCTTTGAAATCTCCACCAAATACCCCTTTTCCCCATTGTGGAACCATATTGGTTTTGGTAATATGGTGTTTTAGGGAGGTTCTATCTTCAAATGGCCCACATTCAACATTACAAGGGGAAAGTGATATCTAATGCTTTCTCTTCCTAGCCCCCTATCCATCTTCAAAGAGGATGTGCATAGGGCCAACCCTATGTTAAGATGAGTATTCATTAACCTTCTCACTTCTTTATTTTGACTACAATGGACCATCTTCTTGAGTTGGTTATCCACACACCGACTCTCACTTGTATTTCAATCACCTATATTCTATATTTTGGCCATGAACACTCTTTGTGATGAGTTGGGTATTTATAAACCCACTCTCATCTTATATTTGAGCTTCCTTCTAAGCTTCTCTCTCTTAAGTGAACCTATGTTGGGTATCCACAAACCCACACACTTATTGTATTTGAGCATGCTTGGTTGTATTCAATCTCTTTTGGATATATGGAGTTGGATCTTCTTACTCTCACTTCAATTACAATCGATCTTATTTAAGGTGGGTACTCCTATCTCCTCTCTATTATAGGATGTTTCTCGATCACCTCTTCAGATGGATAGTTTAGTATCACTATCTCATTAAATGCACAATATGCCAGAGATATACCTTCCCACCCTCCATTGGATACACAGGTCAATGAAAATTGTTTCTAGCAAATGAGTCAATCAATCATTGCATTCATTATTCCTATACAGGTTGTATCTTTAGTCACTTATTCAAATTTACAATTTAGTAGTACTAATTTCTCCATAATACGCAGTATGGAAATGATATTTCTTCCTAGCCTCCTCCATTGGATGAGAAAGTCAATGACATTTTTTTCCAACAATTGAGCATATCAATGACTGTATTCTCCATTTCTATTCAAGCTGTTTCTTCTAGTACTCCTTCACCAAATGCGCAATTTAATAATACTACTCTTCTAGTGGGTGCACAATATCACAAGGATATGTCTTCTTTCCCTCCTCCATTGGATGAGAAAGTCAATGAAAATTTTATCATGTGGATGAGTAGTTTGGTGAAAACATCATTTCAAGTTGTTAGGTCCACTTTTGTATTGAGTTAGATCATCACAAAGCCACTCTGATTTCTTCCAACTATCACTAACTTTACATTGAGTTGGGGGTTCCCATTCACTTGTCTCGTGTACTTAATACAACTCTTTTCAACACTTCCTTATCAGATAGCCATATTAGTATCATGTGTATTCTGATGATAAGCAGTTCAATGGTGGAATTTCCTCTAGGATTGAGCAATTCTATGATGATGGTTGGGTCTTCATATACCCATCCATGTTTTTATTTGAGTTGGGTCATCTCATACCCACTCTACTTTATATTTTCCACTATCATTGTATCTCTATTGAGGTGAGTATTCCCAACCTTTTACTTTATCAACCTTCATGTAACCATGCTAACATTGGTGCGGTGTTGGAAACACGCTAATCTTCACATGTGGTCATTTCTAGATAAGAACCCTCTTTATTATATTTTTTATATGACTAGGTAGGCCTAGTAACCCTCTTGGGGTGTGTGCCCTTGTTTAGTATACCCATAACCCCATCTTGAAGGGATGCCTCGTGAAATACTTAGCGAAATTGATACAAAACCATCTCGATATGCATATTTTTATTGTGTTGATTAAAAAATGAATGTTGGCCCCATTCACAGGTCATTTTTGCCCATGTCTAGTCCTAGTATAATGTCTTTTTGTTTTTCCTTTTAAAATTCATTCGACACACACATTCCTGCATCTAGTAGTGCAAGGACATGTAATAATGTCTATAAAAAAGTAATAGTTGATATGAATTGCACAAGCTTCATCAATTATTTATTGTCTTTGTTTTTTCTCTCATCTAAGTACTTATTTTCTCCATAAATTAAAGACTATTAGTACAAAATCATTATTTAAATATGAAATTCCGTCTATTGCCTTCTTCTTGCCACCAAATGCATGGAAATAATTGGCATGATGCCATTTTTTTACAACACAGGAGATGAAAATAAAGAGCACGACCATGATGCTGGGTATATTGTTGGGAGTTCCATGCATCGTGACATTAATCCGAGAAAGTTTGAATGAAACGAGGCTAGGATCAGATATATAGAGTGGGTGTGTGAGTCATCTTTGAGTTTGGAAATCCTCCCATATCATAAATTCATGCATATTTAAATATGACACTAACATGACACCATAATGATATTTAAATCTAACACTACCATGACACCATAATGATGTCATCGACACATGCAATACTTAGCGACATTGATATAACACCATCTCGATATGCATATTTTTATGGTGTTGATTAAACAATGAATGAAAAGAGGTATTTTTCATCACAACTATGACACACATACATTGTATATACAATGTATAACCTGAAAGAAAAATGAAAAAAGGATGATGCAAACTTAAAACTTGTGTCAACCAATTTGTGTACTTTGAAAGAAAATATGGTTTATGGTTTACATGATGAATTGATGATGGAAATAAGTGGGTGTGTGAGTCATATTTGAGTCCAAAAACCATCCCATATCATTAAGGCATGTGAATAGTCTATCCATGTCAAATTTCATTGCATACATAAATAGTTTGAAAAAATTGCAACGTTGGCCCCATTCACAAGTCACGGTTTCCCATGTCTAGTCCTAGTACAATGTGTTTTCGTTGTTCCTTTTAAAAACTGTTTGACACACACACGTTCCTACATCTAGTACTGCAAGGAGATGCAATAATGTCGATAAATAAGTACTATTTGATATAAATTGCACAATCTTCATCAAATTATTTCTTGTCTTTGTTTTTTTCTCTCATCTAAGTACTTCTTTTCTCCATAAATTAAAGACTATTAGTACAAAATCATTATTTAAATACGAAATTCCTCTAGCACCTTATTCTTGCCACCAAACTCATGGGCCTAATTGGCATGATGTTGGTTTTGTACAATATAGGCGATGAAAATAAAGAGCATGACCATGACGATGGGTATATTGTTGGGAGTTCCATGCACCACAACATTAATCTGAGAAAGTTCGAATGAAACGAGGTCGATATCGGATATATAAAGTGGGTGTGTGAGTCATATTTGATTTTGGAAACCCTCTTATATCATCAATGCATGCATATTTAAATATGACACTACCATGACACCATAATGATATTTAAATCTGCCACTACCATGACACCATAATGATGCCATCGATGCATGCAATACTTAGCGACATTGATACAACACCATCTCGACATGCATATTTTTATGGTGTTGATTTAAAAATGAATGAAATGAGGGATTTTTCATCACAAGTATGACACACATTCATTGTATATACAATCTAGAACCTGAAAGAAAAATGGAAAAAGGATGATTCAAACTTAAAACTTATGTCAATCAATTTGTGTACTTTGAAAAAAAAAAGGGTATATATGATGAATTGATGATGGAAACAAGTGGTTCTATGAGTCATATTTGAGTCCATAAACCCTACCATATGATTAAGGCATGCTAATAGTCTATCCATGTCAAATTTCAGCGCATACATAAATTGTTTGAAAAAATTTCAACGTTGGCCCCATTCACGAGTCATTATTGCCCATGTCTAGTCCTAATACAATGTCTTTTCATTGTTCCTTTTAAAATTTGTTTGACACAAACGTTCCCACATATAGTACTACAAGGACATGTAATAATGTCGATAAATAAGTACTATTTGATATAAATTGCACAAGCTTCATCATTTATTTCTTGTCTTTGTTTTTTTCTCTCAGCTAAGTACTTCTTTACTCCATAAATTAAAGACTATTAGTGCGAAAACATTATTTAAATACGAAATGCCATTTAGTGCCTTCTTTCCACCAAACGCATGGGCCTAATTGAAATGATGCTTGTTTTGTACAACATAGGTGATGAAAATAAAGAGCATGACAAGGACAATGGGTATATTGTTGGGAGTTCCATGCACCATGACATTATTCCGATAAAGTTTGAATGAAACAAGGCCGGGATCGGATATATAGAGTGGGTGTGTGAGTCATATTTGAGTTTGGAAACCCTCCCATATCATCAATTCATGCATATTTAAATATGACATTACCATGACACCATAACGATATTTAAATATGACACTACTATGACACCATAATGATGACATCAACACACGTAATACTTAGTGACATTGATACAACACCATCTCAACATGCATATTTTTAAGGTGTTGATTAAACAATGAAAAAAAAGAGGGATTTTTCATCACAACTATGATACACATACGTTGTATATACAATGTAGAACCTGAAAGAAAAATGAAAAATGGTTGATGTAAACTTTAAACTTGTGTCAACCAATTTGTGTACTTTGAAAGAAAAATAGGGTTTATGGTTTACATGATGAATTGATGATGGAAACAAGTGGATGTGTGAGTCATATTTGAGTCCATAAACCATTCCATATAATTAAGGCATGTGAATAGTCTATCCATGTCAAATTTCAGTGCATACAGAAACAATTTCAAAAAATTTCAACGTTGGCCCCATTCATAGGTCATTGTTGCCCATGTCTAGTCCTAGTACAATGTATTTTTGTTGTTCCTTTTAAAATTCGTTCGACACACACATTACCTCATAGAGTACTGCAAGGACATGTAATAACATCAATAAATAAGTACTAGTTGATATAAATTGCACAAGATTCATCAATTATTTCTTGTCTTTGTTTTTTTCTCTCATCTAAGTACTTCTTTGCTCCATAAATTAAAGACTATTAGTACGAAAGCATTATTTAAATACAAAATTCCCTCTAGCGCCTTCTTCTTGCCATCAAATGCATGGGCCTAATTGGCACGATGCTGGTTTTGTACAAAATAGGTGATGAAAATAAAGAGAATGACCATGATGGTGGGTATATTGTTGGGAGTTCCATGCATGACATTAATCCAAGAAAGTTCGAACGAAACGAGGTCGAGATCGGATATATAGAGTGGGTGTGTGATTCATATTCGAGTTTGTAAACACACGTTCCCGCATATTATAGTACTGAAAGGGAATGTAATTATGTTGATAAACATGAACTTGATAAATTGCACAAGCGCTTGATCATCAATTATTTGTTTTCTTTGTTTTTTTCTCTCATCTAAGTACTTTTTTTGTACAATATTTCAGAGTATGTAATCATTATTTAAATGCAAAATCTCATCTAACACCTTCTTCTTTCCACAAAACTCATGGGCCAAAGTCCCATGTTTTCAAACAATTTCAACAAAGATGCTATAGAAATCACAAACATGTTCATCGAAACTTCGTTGATGCAATACTATGACAACAATGATGACATCTACGATCATGATGGTATAAAAATGATTGAGCTTCGCCTGGTTTCAAGAATAATTTATCCTCTATTGAACAAGGCCAACCACGTGAAGGTGGAAGCTCATATGGCCCCTCCCCTCTCCCTCACATCACTCTCAATTCCCCAATACCCAATCTATAAAATAGAAAATAATCAAAAGCAACATAGTAAGATTCATGCATACAAACTACCAAAACAAAAATTAATGAAGGTAAATGAAATTATGTGTTTGTAAATGATATTTTTATTTTACCATGTACTTTATTATGTCGACTATTTTCAGGTTTCACATAATAATTAAACAACATGTAAGAATGCAGGATATAAAAAAGTCACATAAAACTTAAAAGCATGTAATTAACCCATGACATAAGTAAATTATTTTAAGAGAATAATTCATACAAATTAAAATATATAGTTACGTACCTGATCCAACTCAACATATGTATCATCCTTCTTCTGAATCTTCTTCTTCATCGAACTCGACATCTATATCATCATCCCGTTCAGAAATGATGTTGAAAGGATTGACTATATCATCATCATCATCATCATCAATGTCATTTTCAAGCATATTTTCATCGAAATCATCATCAAGAACTTCAGTAATGTCTCCTACGCATGGTTCATCTTCTCCTTCTTCTTCATTCGTCAACCCATGATCTTTTGGCTCTGTCTGATATGGTGCATCATCTTCTTCTTCAATATCATCTTCTTCTTGTACATGAGTATACTTAATTGTCCTTCCTCTTGGATCATATCTAACAACAAATGACAAATCCCTCTCAACTGGAACCTTTGAGTAAAAGACTTATTCACATTGGATTGGAAAAACATCGCGATCATGTCCTCTTTCAAACACCGTTGTTTTAATCATCGGAAATCCATTGGCATGTTGAATAAAAATTGTTTCCTCGTCACATTCATGCATTCGTAACCTATACCATTTGACGTCGAATATAACTAATTTAAAGGAATTAAAGTCACACTCAATTATATCATTCAAATACCCATAGAATCTATTTTTAGATTCTCGGGGATGTCTGTCACTCCTAGAGGAAACATTAGAGACCTGGAATACTGTAGTTATCCCACTATCATAATTTTTCTTGGTTTCATCCAACTGTTTTATGCGAAATTTACGGCCATTGCACCACATATCCTTGTGGTGTGTCAACTACAATATGTAAGACATGTAAAAGCTGAATTGTAAATTAATAAACATATTTATATAACTTGAAAAGTATTTGCGAAAAAGACACACCTACAATCACATTAATATAATATAAAATAACTGAGTAAAATGGGTGAATTTACTTGCCTGCCCATCTTTCAATCCATATGCTAAATAAATTTCCCTCTGCGTAACATTGGCATCACTATTATGATGAACTTCTCTAACCAATCCAGATAGTTGTTTCCATGATAACCTACCGCCATGATGTTGTTTACATCTTTCAATCCATAAATTCATCAAACCAATATTTTTTGCAATGTATAAATGCAGTGCATCCCAATCTTGAGCAACTGAATCAAAAAATCATAATTCACCAATATTAAATATTAGTTATAACGATTGTAAATATTAATAATTTATGAAATAATAGATATTAATATATTAATGAGCATGATCATATAAACACATTTTTTAAGTGTATTAATATAAATATCCACAATTATTAATATATTACCTCTTAGTTTTTTCATTATACCTTTCCCCAATTGGTGCTCCTGAACTTCAAATTTTTTGATGGAGTTCACATCCCAAATGTGATACACTGCATGCATAGCTAGCGTTGCTAATTTAGGAAGATACCAACTAATATACACCATGGATTGATATACCATATATCCCTCCACCATAGAACCCCCAGGACGTGCTCTTTGTCTAACCAAAGCCTTCAATGATTTCAAGTGCCTCTCCACCATCCACATTGACCTTATGTGTACATGTCCACACATTTCAATATCCTCAAATTAGTGTATGAGGTAGTGTTCTTGTGCATTGAAACATGTTGGAGATAGATACTTTTGCATTTCACACATTATCCAAGGAATTTCTCTCTTCCAATACTTTATATCATCTTCATGGATTTCTTTCAATGATAACCATCTATAGATCATGACACGGGAAAATAACATGTTTCAACATTATAACATAATACAATATATTACATTACAAGTAAAACACATGTCATTAAGTACAACAAAAAATTGAAAGAACATTTATCATATTATAAATCACAACTACTTACCTCATGTATTTGCCAATATCACATATAACTTGTTTGACATTGTATTCAAAGTCGTTTGGGAGAGATAGCGGTAGAAAATATTGTATAAAAAAAATGAATCGTTATTTGTTTCGACCAAAGTAGACAAAAAAAAAATCTTAAAAGATGTATATGGCCAATATATAAATATGTATACCAAAATTATTACCTTAATGAAGGTATGCCAATCATGTGTTTTTACCCCACCAAATTCACCTTTCTTAGTTAAGATATTATTTATGTTTGAAGCAAAACCCGTGGGAAATTTAATTCTCGGAATGACCTCTTTTACATCATTTATTTGTTTCTCTGTTAATAACCATGGAAGGTAATTATTTCGGTCTACATCATGATTTCATCATATCACACTTCACGTTGCATTATTGGATTCTTGAATGTCAGTACAAATGTTTACAATTTTTTCTGTATCCCTCCTACCATCTATGATTCGCCATAATGTTTCTGTCACATTCTTCCCGATATGCATTCTATCAAACAAATGAGTTATTTTTAGCTCCTCATAGTAGGGAAACCTCATGAATTGAGTGGGATAACATTTCATTCCTCATGGAATCCCATTATTAACACCTTCATGATGGAAGCCTTCATCATGAAGCATAAAAGAAATCACAACAATTCAAATACGGTAAAATAAATTCAATAATTATTAAAATAAAAATTCAAAACATTACATATACAATACATAAAGAAATTGTGTACCTTGACAATTCCTATTATATTCCAACCTCCATAGGTTAGGTGTCATTCTTCGTGGTTTTAATCTAGCCTCTTATTTCCCATTGAAAATATGATTTTAAGTAGTATGATACCTATGGTTCTTAGGGATGAGGTGCCTACACTCATCAAACACCACCTTTCCTAAAATTTTTGAATGACGATACTTCATCTTAGGACCACAAACTGGACATGTAAATTTACCCTTTGTTTGAATACCTGAAAAGTCAGAAGGATTAATGTCAATTATACAATGGGATTATTTCAAAAACATGCATTATATCTTTAAAAAATTATATGGTATTGAAGTGCAACAAAATTCTACATACCACAAAAATGTGTTAGTCCTCGGGCATCATGAATTGTCCATACAAGTTTTCCACATAATTGAAATTTCTTCTCCTCGATTGGTTTACAAATGTCATACATAGTGATGTCGACCCATAAATTTAGTAGCTCGTCAATAAGAGGCTCGATATATACATTCATATATTTAACTTGGTACTTACCTAATTGTTTTAAATTACACATAATTACTACCATGTTATGTATATATAAGTAAATAAATAAATAAAAGTTATTATACAAAAAAAACAATGAAAATGTTACATTCAAAAAATTAATGTAAACAAAAACTTGGAACAATCATTGTCAACATTATGTTCTCCCTCTTTATTGACATCCAAGGAGGAATGTTATTGTGGATAACAAAAATAGGCCACATTGAGTAAATAGACCTAATCTCTCTGAATGGATTAACACCATCAACTGCCAATGAAAGCCTAACATTACGAGGTTCATCTTTGAAATTTACCCATTTTTCCTCAATTTCCCTAAATTCATAACCATATGTAGGCATTCAAAGAAAACCATATCCACTTATGTTCTGTGCATGGTAGTCCATAAATTGTTCTATGCTTTCACACCTGAACAATCACTGCAAATGTGGAATTATGGGAATATGACGAAGAACCTTTCGAGGAACCTTTTTTGTTACTTGATCGGTTCAATATCTACTGATAATACATTGCGGGCATTATGTTTTTGATGCATGTTGTCCATAATATATAATATTATCATTAAGACATGCATCTATAGTTTGATACTCCATTCCAATGTCTTTCATAATGGCAAGCAAATCTCAATATGTGCGAGGTAAAATATTTGACGATGGTGACAAAAATTCACCTAACAATCTACAAAATAACAAATAATTACTGGTTAATGTAAACAATATTAATCATAAATATTACATTCTTATTTTACACAATAATTAACACTAGAAAAAATATACAAAAGTGAACATTTATGTATATGAGATGAAACATATTACATACCTTAGGATCTATGTCATACAAGAGTTTGACAAATGATTCATAACATTTAAGTTTATCAACAACAATGTAGTGGAGAGAAGATTTTCTCTTGAGCCTTTATAAAGTCGTTTATTTTCCTTTTCTAATAGAGGTCCATCATAAATACCATCACTGTCCCCATTCTCATCCGAATGAGCAAAAAAATATTGGATCATTTGATTTGTCCCATCATCTTCTTCCATGGGATCATTAACTTTATTTGTCCCATCATATTCTTCCATGAGATCCTCATTTTCTTCATGTTCCTCAACTTGTACAACATCATTTCTACTACTACTTGGTGCAACATTGTGCAGAAAGTTAGGGGGAAACTCTAACTTTATAATTACAAACATTCATGCAAAATTAGTGTGTATACCAAATATATATATATATATATATATATATATATATATATATATATAAACTAATAATGAATATATAGCTAATTACCATGGGATGATATTCATTTGATTCCCCATTAGTGTGCTCATATTTCCTACACTGTTGTTTAGATGTTGCTATTAAAATTCTTACGGGACGTGTAAAACTATATTTTTTGCAAGGGCAATAACATCTACCATCACCCTTTTCACCCTCTTTACTTTTTTTCCCACCTCTATTATTTTTCTCCATTATTCTTACGCATAAAAATATCTTTTCTGAACCATCGTTGTTATAGAAAGATTGTCGCAACATCACTAATTTGCTAAATATTTATATATTTTATTTCATCTTCATTTCGACGAATGTTGAACAAGTAAATATGACTTTGTGAAATAGTTGGATGATTGTTTGAACAGTGCAACAATAATCTTTGTGTCGTCGCGCATGCGACAAGCTCTACGATGAGTGTTGACCAAGTCAATATTAACTTTGTCAAATAGTTGGGTGACTTTGAACAATGAAACAATAATCCTTGTATCGTCTCCCATGCAGTGAAAGATAGAGGTAATCTCCTAAGCAACTAATGTGGGTTGATTAAAAAAAGAAAGATAAATTTAAATATTTATCTTCATTTTTGCGATGAAAAGCTACTTTCGTTGCAAGTAGTTCATCACAATTTTTTCAATATGTAGTAGTGTCCCCAACCAACATGACCAGTTGGAGCAATTTATTAATACAAAAGAAAAAAATTAAAAGAGAGTTTCTCAGAATCGATCAACGAAAAATGACCCTCCATGCTCTTTAAATAGAGATCATGGAACAATCATGTGTGTTATCCCCATTTTGTGGATAACTAAAGAGATCATGTCTAGAGGCCCTCAGGTTGAAGATATGGAGTGCCGAGAGACTACATGGCCACCAATATCCTTTTTCACAGATGGAGACCCTCCTCACCACCACAGATGGACGCAGACTTCCAGATGGAATCCACCACATTAGTTCGCTTCTAGAAGGCAGTGGGCCTTGCTCCATGAGGTACAAGTAAATATTATGGTAAACATCATTTCAATATTTAATCCATTTGAGAATGTTGTTTCTTAGATTGCTCTAGATTTCATGATATATGCTTGAACATTATGCCTTTTTCCCTGCTTCACCTTGGTGGTTGACATTGTTCCCTAGTAAGTGGTCTTCCTTGGGGATGGGTTTGCTACTAGGAAATCCCTTGAAGATCAATCGTACCATTCTCAACCATACTTACCACTTTCCATCATTATTCCCCCCCATTTCATTATCTCTTGGTATTTTAGGGTGTATTGACCCAAGAAGCGGTTGTACCTCATTCTATGGAAAGAAGGGGATGAAGTCCCAAAGGGATTGATGTTGGGTAAAAGATAAAATCCTATGTATGAACCTTCTAGATGATTCTCCCAAGGATCACCCAAGAAAGCAATGAAAATCTTATCTATGAGTAAAGGGGGACCCACAATGAAATATGATTTAAAGTTATTAAAAGGTTAGTTGAAGGATAGGAGGTCTCATCACGAGTCAATTTATCACGTCCTTGAATATATAGTGGTATGGAATTACCATCATTTGGTTACCAAACCATGGTAATGGCTCTCAGTTGCATGGTTGAGAGAAAGGGTGTCTCATCACAATACATCCTTCTCATATACACTAGGTGTTTGTGGGTGACATTTCCATTATCTGGACACCATGCCAGGGAAGTGGCCTTCAACCTTCCCTTAAAATTATGAAAGAATAAAAGAATGGAAAATAACGGGCTTGGAAAAATTGCATTGTAGATGAAGGTACCACACACCCTCTACAAAGGCACCCATTAATGAGACACTACGACCTCTTGTATGTCATGAGCCCTATGCCCATTGAGTCTTGACCCCAACCACCTCACCCAATTTATATGGCTTAGAGAAGGATCTCTTGGAAACTTTCCTTGACCTAGGGAAAGATCTACCCATCAACCCTCCCATATTCAACACTGACAGGTCACATAATGTCTTTGAGAAATTAACTATTTGATATAGTGATATTTTATGCACATGCTTAGGTGGCTCATTTATTGATTGGATTCACTTATCATGATTTTATGACTTGAGATTCTTGGAGGTTGTTCTTATTTTTCTAGTGGTATGACATTACCATTATCTGTTCACCAAAACAGGGTAATGTCTCTCAGTTTCATGGCTGAGAGAAAGGGGTTTTCATCAGGAAACATCCTTGTCATCTCCACTAGGTGTTTGTGGGTGACATTGCCATTATTTGGACACCATGCTAGGGCAGTGACATTCAAAATTCCCTTAAAATTATTAAAGAGTAAAGAAATGGAAAATAATGGGCTTGGAAAATGTGCATTACGAATGAAGGTACCACACCCTCTACAAAGGAGCCATGAATGAGACACTACGACCTCTTGTATGTCATGAGACCTATGACCATTGGGTCTTGACCCCAACCACATCACCCACTTAACATGGCTTAGAGAAGGATCTCTTGGAAACTTTCCTTGATCTAGGGAAAGATATACCCAATATGACACCTCATCAACCCTCCCATATTCAATCTTGATAAGTCACATAATGTCTTTGATCAATTAATTGTTTGATATAGTGGTATTTGATGCACATGCTTAGGTGGCTCATTTATTGATTGGATTCACTTATCATGATGTTATGACTTGAGATCCTTGGAGGGAGTGCTTATTTGTCTTTGTAGGACCTATTTGGTGGACAATTTTGGAAGAACAAGCCTAGCTTGGGATTCCATGGGGCTTGAAGCCCATAGGTGGATGTCCAGGGCCCACATGCCAGATGATAAATATCAAACATGGAAGACCTTAAATATGACTTGGGTGATGTAGCTTAGCCCCCACATACCAAACGTTTTTCCTTGGAGGGGAAAACATCTCATTTTTTAGCATGACATCACCTAGGGGGGTTAGGTCATGGTGGTGAGGTGACATGCAATGGAAGATGGACGTTTTGAAGGAATCATGAAGAAAATGGTATTATTTCTTGATATATGGCTTTGGGAAGCCCCTCCACTCTCCTCCATCACCAACGACCTCCTCTTTGTGCCAAACCATCCCCTAAAGGGGTGACATCCATATGAATTAGGGTTTTTCTTATGTGCAAAAGTGAATTTTTATTTAATTGTTTAATGTTGATTTGTTAATGGGGCAAGATTAGGGTTGTTGAACCCAAGTCTTGTGGTTTACCCCTAAATATGTGGACAAGTTAGCTTGGTGACATTTTGTATAAATAAGAGATCATAAGATCTCATTTTAACATAACTCTCCATCTTGTGAGAAGTGTTGGTCTGAAATTTTCTCTACCTTTGGTAAGTTATGTCTTTTATGGTTGATGGAAGTGATGTGCTGGTCTTGGAAGGCTTATCTCTTGCTATTGTGGTGGATTATCTTGGCATTTTTCTTTGAGTTGGTATGCTCTTTACTTTCATGTTATCATTTGTTTCAAGTCAGTGTTATTGTGCTAGGATCTAGGTGGGAAGTATAAGGGCATACACCCCCACCATATTTTTCATCATGTTATGCTTCATATTGTTGGTTAAAAAAGGGTTTGCTAAGAGAAATATAAGGGCATACACCCTCTTAGTTTAAACCCTAGCTAGAGAAAATTTCCTTGGGGAGTAAGAGGGTTTACACCCCCAAGGAGGTAGCTTCTCTAAGCTATTTCTTTGCATGACCACATTAACCCAATTATTAAGAGCACTAGTCACTTATTATTGCATTGGAGATATAAAATTGTTGCCTTGGGAAACATGATTTTTGCGAATTCTAAGTCTATCTCTTTTGGAACGTTTTCCTTGAGGCTTTGGCTCTCTTGCCTCATTGAGGTGTCCTCTTTCTCCCAATAATTTATTTTCTGCACTAACCTGTTTCCTACATCTATAAGGCTGCATAAAACCCTAACCCTAGACCATTAATATCTCACAAACTAACCCTATGAAACTCCCCAAACTTCACTCACCTACTCTACTAATTAGGGCACACTTTTTAGGCTAATTTGGGGCACATTTTGATGACTGATTTTCATGTTGTACACCTTTGAATGATACATCCATAAGACTGACAATTTACTGTAGAAAATCATTTCATAACATCCCTCTTACTTGCTCTCAAAGTACTTCACATAATTCATAGTCAATTTCTAGTTTTTCTTTGACATTGGTTAACTAGTCTTATGTTCACTTTATGTTGATTTAGATATCTTTACTTGCTGATATACATTAACTACTAACTACTTTTATTAGGGACAACAAGCTTCACTTTCTTGTCCACTTGATTATATTGGAACATATGCTTGTTTTTCTTTTGTCTCAGGCAGGTACTCACACTTGGTGGGTCAATCAAACTACTTGAAAACCATTGAACCTTCTCAAGACCTCATTCCAAGACCTTCATGACATTTAGACTTGACTTCAAGGGAATTCATTTCCATATTCATTCTTCTTCATCCATTTCCCCCTAGGGTCACCGAGATTCCCACCTTGAGGTGATTAACTCACCTCTAAAGTTACGAGGACACCTGCCTAAGGTGACAGTGGGTAGGTAACCTCTTAGTTGTCACCATTTAGTGGTTGGGTCGGGATTTTCCCAACCGAAAACTTGTTAGGGACCTAACCCCTCACATAGGTAGGAATGAAATGTTATCCCACTCAATTCATGAGGCTTCCCTACTACGAGGAGCTAAAAATTACTCATTTGTTTGATACAATGCATATCAAGAAGAATGTGACAGAAACATTATGGAGAATCATAGATGGTAGGAGGGATAAAGACAAAATTGTCAAAATTTGTACTGACATTTAGGAAGCCAATCATGCAATGCGAAATGTGATCTGATCAAATAGCGATGTAGATTGAAATAATTACCTTCCATGGTTATTAACAGAGAAACAAAGAAATGATGTAAAATAGGTCATTCTGAGAATTAAATTTCCCACGGGTTTTGCTTCAAACATAAATAATATATTAATGAAGAAAGGTGAATCTGGTGGGGTAAAAACACATGATTGGAATACCTTCATTAAGGTAATAATTTTGGTATACATATTTATATATTGGCCATATACATATTTTAATATATATTTTTTTGTCTACTTTGGTCGAAACAAATAACGATTCATTTTTTTTATACAATGTGTTCTGCCACTATCTCTCCCAAACAAATTTGACAACAACGTCAAACAAGTTATATATGATCTTGGAAAATACATGAGGTAAGTAGTTGTGATTTATAATAAGAAAAATGTTCTTTCAATTTGTTGTTGTACTTAATGTTCTTTTGATAGACATATTTAGTATAAATAAGAGTCGAGGGTATGAGAACTCTTGTATTGGATATTATTGTAATAGAGCTCTGCTCTGCTAGAGGTTGCCCCCTCGAAGAGGCAAGTGAATATTTCTCTTAGTAATCAAAGTGTTCTTTCTGGTATTATTCTGGCATCATTTTGGTATTATTTTGGTGTTTTTCTAGTTATATATTGTTCATTTTCCATTTCTATCTATTTATTTATGTCTACATACTTTTTATATCTGGAATATTACAATTGGTATCAGAGCACCTTCCTTGGAAGGAAATTGTGGCTTAATGTTTTTTAGGGTAGAGACGTATTCCGACATATTTAAGCTACAAATATGTGTCGTTACGCGCATATACCCATGGTCGGGGATTCATACATGCATGAAATACCAGTGTTACTTAAGAGCACATCTGTTGGCCACCCTTGTAACCCCTGTTGGTACCCCTTCAAGTGGTATCACATCAGACAACACATGTATACAGATCAACCTAGATATCCTAAATCCCTCCATAGATAAATTGATTGGCTGCCTAACTGCTATAGTGCTACCGAGAACAACACTCGAAAAGATACTCTCTAGTACCTGGGTAGTTGGGTAGTACGACTAAGGGCATGGTCTAGCCTCCTTAGTTGGTGCCCTAAGATATTGGGTCGAGTACTACTGTTAGACCCCACAAGTATATCCGATAGCTATAGCACAGGGAAAAACTTTGTCTGTAAAAACCTTTAATACCTAACCCTTGGGATGTAAAAAAAACAAAACAAGCAAGATCTATTGTGCACAACTGTGTCTCCTGCATTCAAGTTGAAAAATTTCTACACATTTGTTCCTGTTAAGCATTTGGGCATTTCATCACTGCAGTATTCTTCAGATCGGAGTATAATTCCACAGGAGTAAAAAATAAAAGTCTAGATCTTGTTGGCACCATTATTTGAGACCTATTTCATTGGATTTATTTCTTCTCCCTTATCGCAGTCATACCTCTCATTTTTAAGCAATTTTGTTTTTCTTGTGGACCCGACCTCCTTCCAACACCCTTATTCCGGATTTACCCCATTGGATTTCTCTCGTCGCCCTGATCATTGTGATACACTTCACCCATAACCCATTTTATGTGTGGTCCCACCCACCCATTTTTTGTGTTCCCTTGTCATCATGGCCCATACCCGTAGACAAGACTTGGAAGCTCGCTTCACTACCTTGCACTCTAATTTCATAGAAACCCAACAAGAAGTGCGACAACTCAGTGCCAATATTTCCACCATCAATCAAAAAATACATTCCTCCATCACTGCCTCAATCGTGAAACACAATGAAGAGATCAAATAAGACATTACTACCCATCTTGAATTTGTCACTACGATGACCTGCGCCAGGCTACATATCCCTACAAATCTTCCTAGATCTGACCCAACTTTCCATACCAAAGGTGAAAATTCCTCTCATTCCCAAAATTTTCATCCCCATCACTTTCAACGTGACCTACACCTTCCGCGTGTGGATGTGACCAAATTTGATGGATCAGATCCCACTGGATGGGTAACTCAAATGGAACATTATTTCTCCTTGTATGGCATTAGAGATGAGTTGTCCAAACTCCGGTATGGTGTTCTCCATCTAGATCAAGAACATTGGAAATGGTGGCAATGGAGAAACAATGCCTGCCAAGGGTATGTGGCTTGGACACACTTTGAGGCAGAGCTTTATGAATGATTTGACACTAACACTAACCATTTAGGTCGTTTGAAAAAGTTGAAACAATATGGAACCAAGGAACACTTTATAGCTGCTTTTGAGAGACTGGATTTTTGTACAGAGGGCATGTCTGATGATTTTTTCCAAGAATGTTTTATCAGTGGCCTCAAGGATGAGATTCATGCTCATGTCCTCATGGCTCGGCCTTAGAGTTGGGTGGATGCTACTAAACGAGCTAAGGAAGAACAACAGGTTGTCTCTTATCAAAACAAAAAACCCTTCTTTATTCCTCACACTAAACCAATAACTCCCACTCCCCCTTCTACTCCACTAAAGATCCAGAAATTGATGAGGGATGAAATGGATAAACGCCAACTCAAAGGCCTTTGTTATAATTGTGATGACAAATATTTTCCGGGACACAAGTGTAAGGACCAAAATATTTTTATAGCCATCTCAGAGGATGTTTCGAAAGAGGAAGTTGAGGCTCCCCTTATGTCAGTGTCACCTGAACCCACTAACATAACCCCTCCCTCGGACCCTCCCGAAGTAGAACCAGTCATTTCCCTAAATTATCTCATTGGCTTCTCTTCTCCCCAAACCCTCAAGCTAATTGGTTACATCAAGCATAGGAAGGTCATCATTCTTGTTGATAGTGGAAGAAACCATAATTTTATTCATCGTCGTATTTCCCAAGAAACTAATTGCTATATCCGTGTGGTCAATAATTTCCAAATCATGATTGCCAATGGTGGGTCCATGAAATGTGGAGGGCATTGTGAAAATGTGTGTCTCCAAATTGGTGAATACCACCTGAAATCTCATATGTTTTCTATCGACATGGGAGGTTGTGACATTGTGTTGGGTGTAGAATGGATAAGGACTTTGGGTCCCATTCTCATGAATTTTAAGGACTTAACCATGCAATTCGACTAGGAGGACCAACAATATAAGTTCCAAGGCATCACCATCAGTTCCCTAGAGATCATTAGTTCCCATCACATGGAAAAGCTACTCAACAAAGGTCGTTCTGGCATTATTTCCTAACTCCATGCCATTCAAGAAACTGAGACACCCTATGTGCTGTAGGACCTCCAATCCATCCTCTCTAAACATCAAGTGGTTTTTTCCACTCCCCAGAGAATCCCTCATTCCCATGGTGTCCATGATCATTCCATTCCCCTTGTCCCAGGAAACATTCTTCTCAATATCCATCCCTATCATCACCCCTTTTCCCAAAAAAAATGAAATTGAGAAAATAGTTCAAGAACTGCTCAACACAGGTGTTATCCTCCCTAGTACGAGCCCCTACTCTTATCTTGTATTCATGGTCCTTAAGAAATAAGGTTCTTGGCACACGTGTTCTCACTTTCGCACCCTCAACAAACTCACCATTAAAGAAAAATTTCCCATTCCTGTCATTGATGACCTCTTGGATGAATTAAGTGGTGCCCATTTCTTTACTAAACTTGATCTTAGTTCTAGCTACCACCAGATCTGTATGAAAGAGGTAGACATTCCTAAGACTTCCTTTAGAAGTCATGAGGGCCANTGGCTTGTGAAATTATCCCTCCACTTTGCTGAACCTTATGAATCATGTCTTCCGTCCTTTTCTCCGTCATGTTGTCTTAGTTTTCTTTGATGATATCCTCATCTACAACAAAACCTGGATATCCCATATTGATCATGTGGTTCGAGTTCTCCATCTACTCTATCAGCACCAAATTTTCCTCAAACAATCTAAATGTTTTTTTTGTGCCTCAGAAGTCGAGTACTTGGGTCATCTTGTTGGCAAGGCCGATGTGAGGGTGGATCCTAAAAATATTGAAGCTATGCAATATTGGCCTCACCCAAAGAATCTCAAAAGCTTGCACGTATTTATGGGTTTAACATGTTATTATTGTGGGTTTGTTAAGAATTATGGAAAGATTGTGACACCTCTCACTGTACTCCTTAAAAAGAATTCTTTCACTTGGACTCCAACAACTTCTCAGGATTTTCAAACCTTGAAGATGGCCATATGCACCACTCCAGTCCTGACCCTTCCTGATTTCACAAAGACCTTTGTCCTGGAATGTGACGCTTCTGGGAAAGGGATTTGTGTTGTCCTTATGCAAGAGGGTCGACCTTTGGCCTTTACCAGCAAACAACTGTCTGAGAGAAATTTCGATAAATCAATCTATGAAAAGGAAATGTTAGCTATTCTACATGTTGTGGATCTTTGGTGCCCTTATCTATTGGGGAAACGCTTCCAAATTAAGACAGATCATCAAACACTCAAGTATTTTATGGAACAATGACTTTCCTCCCTCGAGCAACAAAAATGGGTGACTAAGCTCTTTGGATATGATTATGAGATCATTTATAAGAAATGAAAAGACAATGTGGTTTTTGATGCACTTTCCATAAAATATGAAAATGAAGGGTCCCTTTTCTATCTCTCTTTCATTGTACTAGATTGGCTCCAAGTTGTTCACTAGGAATGGCTACACGATCCCAAAAGTTCACATTTGACACAACAATTGCAGTCTAGTTCTCCAGTTTCCCAGGGTAATCTAGGCTCAATGATGAGCTTCGATACAAAGGCCATTTGTATTTAAGTAAACAATCAAAACTTAAATCCACGGTACTTTCTGAGCTTCATGCTACACCCACAACTGGGCACTTGGGGTTTACCAAAACCTATGACCGGGTCAAACGTTTTTTTTTTCTAGGAGGGTATGAAACATGAAGTTCATCATTTTGTGGCTGAATGTGATGTGTGTCAATGCAACAAGGGAGAAACAGTCAAATCTCCTGGCACACTACAACCGCTTCTGATTCCACCTACTATTTGGCGGGATATCTCTATGGAGTTTATTGTAGGCTTATCTAAATTAGACAATAAATGAGTCATGATGGTGGTAGTTGAATGTCCTTCCAAGTATGCTCATTTCAGTGCTCTTCAACACCCATTTACAACATCCACTGTGGCTTAAATTTTCATGGATTAGGTCTTCAAGCTTCATGGCATGCCACATTCTATTGTTTTTGATCGTGATCCAACTTTCACCATCAATTTTTGGCAAGAATTGTTCAAACTATAAGGAACCCAATTGCATCTCAGCACATCTTATCATCCTTATATTGATGGTCAAATTGAAGTTGTCAAAAAATAATTGTAAATATATTTGAGGTGTTTTTCATCGAAAAGGATGAATTAGTGGGCTCAATGGTTACCATTATCTGAATGGGGGTACAACACTTCATACCATATAGCTATGCGCATGACTCCTTTTGAAGCGGTATATGGACAAAATCCACCTTTAGTTCTCTCATATTTTCTAGGTGTATCGAAGGTCCAGGAGGTTGACCAAATGATTATAGTTTGAGAGGCTATTCTCCATACCCTCAAAGAGAATTTGGTCATGGCCCATAATCAAATGAAGCAACAAGCATATCAAGGTCGCTCTGAATGTCAATTTGTATAAGGGGATCAGGTGTTCTTCGACTACAACCTTATAATAAAAATTCCCTCAAGGCTGACCATTGTCAGAAACCGCCGCCCAAATTTTATGGTCCTTATACTATTTTCAAGTGTGTGGGACAAGTGGCCTAGTCATTCTAAGCTCCATCCTATTTTTCATGTTTCCTACTTAAAGAAGGTGATTGGAACTAAGTTCCAAACTCAAACCAACCTTCCTGAGTTGGACGAAGAAGGCTCCATTTAGCTACAAACACAAGTAGTTTTGGACCAGTGTCAGCGTCGACTACGTCAGCGAACCATCAATGAAGTGTTATTTCAGTGGAAAGATATAACTCCAACATATGCCGCTTGGGAACCAGCTACCATTCTGCAGCAATTTCCCCATCTCAAGCCTTGAGGAAAAGGTTGTTTTTAAGGGGGAGGACATGTTAGGGACCTAACCCCTCACGTAGGTAGAATAATATATTTCCATGTAATAAAGGTCAATATTAATAAGGCCTAGAAATAAGGAAGAATAAGTCCAATGTAAGAAGACCTAATAGAAGCTTCCACTTCTAGAAGGATCTTCCTCAAAGAGGCAAGCGAACATTTATCTCAGTAATCAAAGTGTTCATTCTGGTATTATTATGGCATCATTTTGGTATTATTTTGGTGTTGTTATAGTTATATTGTTGTTCATCTGCCATTTATAGCTATTTATTTATGTCTGCATACTTTTTATATCTAGAATATTACAAAACATGTGTGATAACATTTTGGCACCTTTTCCAGGGAGGATTTTGAATCCTCTTCATGCCCTATCGACACTGTTGAGGGGTCCTAATTCCATTTTACTCAACAGCATGAACCAAACCCGCCACCGAGGCCCAATTAGACTCTTCAGCGTTTCATAGTGGAATGGTACTCCAAATCTGTCGATCTAGCCAAATAATCGATGGGCTTTACGTAGTGAGTGACAAGACATCTTCTTATGAATTTTCCTTCTTCAGTTTAAACGTTCTCTTTTTTATTTCCTTTTAGTAGGTGGGTCTGCTAAAAGATGTGTGCTGGCACAAACCAGTTGGGTAAAAGGGGAATATTAACTACTGGAGAAGGTTTATCTTGGGATAACCCTTGTGCTCAAGCATGCAGACAAATATTTTCACACATGTGACAAGCCTAGTACTAATACATCAACTTGCTAGTATTTCAATTATTGACTGAGACACAATTATCGAAAGAAAACATACATGCAATAAAATGATGAAAAGAAAAATAGTTTCCTTAGCTATAACCATTAATCACACATTAACACAATGATTTAATTTCCATCATTAAGAATACGAACTATATAAAAATATTGACTCAACTAACTTATCAATAGAATAAAAAACCCTTACTCACTACAACATCCATTCATGAAACAAAGTCGGAAGTAGTTCCTCCTCAAATCCAATCACACATGCCTTTGATGAAAAACAAAAGTTTGTCTCTGGTCCTAAATTGAACTTCTCAATTAAGGTAGTTTTGATATAGTTCTTTACAATTCCAAAAATGAGGGTCTTTGCCAAAACCATCGACCTTTTCTAAAAGGCCGATCCTCTTATTTATAACAAATCATTAACTAAAAATAACTATTGAAAGTGCAAGCTAAGTAAAACAAAACATCGCCACGTGGAAATTATATCTTTTTGTCTTCTAAGAGTCATCGAATGGTTTCATTGAAGTGGATGACTCTTCTCATAATATGACCATTTGACGAAGAGTTCCTCACATGTGTTGGTATACGAGAATCTATGTTGGTCCATCAGGGCTGAAAGGATATTCTTTACTTCTACTACCCGTGCCCAATACTTGACTATTTTAACACTTAACTACTGTAATATTGTTCGAGCCTTGATCCAATGCTCCATGAACTGTTATACTTGTCCTAGCGCCATGTTCAACACCATTGTTATCTCTGCAGTCCATGCCGAGTCTTGTTCTGCATGTTGTTTGACTATGTCATGCAAATCGACAAAGTCCTCGAGTGAGCCAAATTTTGGGAGACTGATGTCTTTCATCTCCCGATTGATATTGACCCAACTTCTTTCGCAATCAAACCATATTTCTTGAATCTCCCCTTGAGTTTCTTGGGCCATTTTCACCCAGTATTCGACCGCCTTCCTTATCCAATCTATGTTGATGTCCCTTAGCACCCTGAATGTCGTGCTCTTCATCGTCTCAGCCCTTTTGAACCACGTTGATGTAATCAATTCTTTCCACTTTTTGGTGGGCCTTACCATACCATATTTCCACATCTTTGCAGGTTGCTAGCGCCAGAAGAGTGTCTTCTTGGAAGTTCGCTATCCCTGCAGTGAAAATGTGTCATTCATTTTTGAATCTGTTGTAGGTATCTTGGAACTCACTTCTCAAAAACACCATGGCCTATGTGGAGTCTTAATAGTATTTCTCCAAATTGCGTAGATGCTCTAGCTCCTTTAGCACAACAACCAACTCCTCTTCATTTTTCCTTGCTCTATCCAGGGTGGAATCTGTGATTGCCATCCCTATGCCGATAAGCTCAGACATCTTGGCATGCTCTGTGATGATCAATTTCTCCTATGTGGTGATGAGGATCGAACTTTCCACTATAAGCTTCCTCTTCTTAGTGTTTCTCTTCATGATGGATTTCCTCTTTCAGTCTTAGGAAATTTCTTGTATATCATCGACCTCATCAATAGGTTCAGATATTTGTTGTTCTCCCCAAGTTAGAGTATTTCCCAGCCTCTCGACTGTGTATATATGTTCAGGGTTGGGTTCCTACACCTCTTTTGTATGTATCAATGGCCCAACCTATGGTTGTTTCTCATCGAATGGTAAGTCACTAGTAAAAACTGAGGAATCAGGGGCAGGTTCGGTACTTACTTGATGATCGGTTGTTGAAATGTCGATTTCCTGTTGTGGAATTTATTCTTTTTATTCGCTCGCTCCTAAATCATCCTTCAAGATGTCCATTGGGGTTCCTGGTATGTCAAGTGGATCGGTGTCTAAGGCACTTTCTACCTCATTCTCGATCTACAAACATCTCTGAACTTGAGCATCGGGACCCAACGTGGATGCACTCTTAGGTTCTTTCTCCTCTGTAATATGCACTGGAGTGACTAGGGACACATATGAACTCTCCTCATCATCATAGATGGTTATCAAATCGAACAATGGATTTAGTACACATGTTCTCCTTGATGTCCTCGCTATCTTGATTTGGGTTGACATTTCCCCTGGTGATCTGATCTGTGATGGTGGCACTTCAGGGTTTTCCGACTCGATGATTTCTTCAAGATGCATTGGCTCTAGGCCACTTGGTTCCCCTTGTATTTCAATTGGGTCATCAACATGAATCCTCGTCATTTCTATCAGATCAAGGTCATTTTTCAATTGATCAATGATTCTCTATGCCCCTTCTAGCAGGAGCAATCCATTTGTTTATGCCTCTGTTGTCTCTGCCACTTTGATTTCTTCCCTAGATCTAAGGGCCTCTTGAGTCGATTGTGTTAGAAAAACAAGACCGTGGAGCAATAAAATAAAACAAATGCGGAATCCAAGCATAGAAGATACACAATACAATAGAGACATAGATTTACGTGGTTCACCCAGTGTGGGCTACGTCCACTAGAGAAATTTCCAGGTCCTTCCTTTATTATTATCCAACATATGAAGGGATACAACCTACAACAAACCTGCTGTAATTTACTCTTCTTTCTCTCACAGTCTCCTATCTTAGCATACAATATTCGCCATCAACCATAGCCGCAATACATTTCCCTCATAAAAGAGAGTTTCCTTCTAGGGAAAAAAAACCTAACATAATCTCTATCGTTATATCTATGACCTTATAATGAACAGTCCACATTTACAATGAAATTACAATATACATTTACAAGGAATTTTTTCCTTCAGGGGCTTTGCCCCTGAACCCCCGCTGGGGGGCCGCTTGCCCCTAGACCCCCCAGTCGGGGGGATAGCCTCTCCAGACCCCACAGAGGGGGTACCACCCCCTCTTCACTCCCCCACATGGAAGAGTGTACATAATTCTGGGGTGTAAATACTTCATGGGGTATAAACACTGCTGAAAGTAAAATACCTCTGGATCAGGAAGACAATCAGGCTCCACAACCAACAATCTCCCACTTGGAGACTGATCTCAAAAACTCCA
>JASDQU010883393.1:925-12942 GCA_032191745.1 Picea mariana
ACCCTGAAAATAAGAACACTACCATATGCATTTTATGCTCATAATTTAGTCAAGACTAGCAGAGATTATAACTTCATTGAGTGTGTCACAAATCGTTGAGGCCTCAACACCCTCACTAATCAAACGAGCTTGCGTCCCCTCCTAAAATTTTCCAACTCAAATCCTTTGATCATTGTGCCCATTAGATTGGATTTTTTTATTTTCAATAGTTAAGCATTTACTGTTTAACTAGAGGAATGATGTCTGATTGCCTACTTATTTTGAGCTATTTCATGTTACAATATTGATTGAGTGTGATAATAATCTCATCAAGTTTGTTTGTGTTGAAAGTCATTTTTTATGACACCTATCACATTCGTACGTGTTTTGAGCCTCTTGGTTCCTTGACTAACCTTAATCATGAAAGTGCCATTTATGATTATGTGGGTTGATTACAACATCTATGAGACATAGCCTGAATTTGAATTGCTTCTCAGAAAATAATTGGTACTCCTGTCACATACTCATTATTAGGTGCTCCAAACATTAATTGGTTGTTTTCACATGATTATATATCTCAACTACTGATGAATGACCTCACTTTCAATAGAAAAATTGAAAACCTATATAATACAGATGTTGCAAGAATTGATGGAACTAAATTCAAGTGAAATAGTGGCAAGAACATGGCTCAAACTTTCATTACAAAATGATTTTACTCATAATTTTGGGTATTGGTAAAAATCAAAATTTCACCTCCAAAATAGGCCAACTATATGTTTTGCAAGATTTCAAATCCAACACCGCTGATGGAATCAAAATCCGAGGTCCAAAAGTTCCAAAATGGTCATCAAATATTTCCCATCAAGAAAACCTCATTAACCATGTAACTACTAAAATAATTGATTGGAGTTATAAGTTCTCTCATTAGAAACCTCTCCCTGTGCTCTTGCATCACAAAAAACAACATCTCAATTAGACATTACAAAGGTAAATTATGAACCTTTTAAGTTAGGTTAGGTTGCATTAAGATTTCCCCCTCATATTAACATGTCGATGCCTCGCAAACATTTGAAATATCTTATCTTCCACGAACCTCGACATTTCGTCCATTCCTCAACATCTCAAAAATTTTCAATACATAGAGCATGCTCAACATTTCAATATTTTATTTAACCCCCGACACATGATTCCTTTTTACGTTTAACTCTTCACAATCTTGCGACCCTCCACACTCACCAAATTTTTGGAGCACCTCACAAATATTAATCCTCCCCAATCTCCAATGTTGTGGCCACCTGATATCTTTTCAAAGCCGATATACATATGTTTTTAAAGAAAATGTTTAAGGCATTAAAGAAAGTTGGATACATAAAATATTTCAACATAAAACGTGGGTGATGTTGAAGGGGGGACATAACCATTCGAACCCCCTCTAACCATTATTCATTAAATATATATACCTTAAACCATGTGCTTAGGATTCAATTAAGGTGTGGAATGTTGGCGGTTGTGACAAGGGAATTAAAAAAAAAAAAGGTGAGGTGGATGTTGGCGGTTGTGACATGGTAACCCCATCCGCTGATGTGTCGAGGAAACCTCAAAATAATGGATTTATCTCTCCCCCCGAAACATTTTCAATCCACCTACATCTCTAATCCTTATAGACCTTTGACACGGTGGCCACGAGATGTGATTTGAGCCCCGACATTCCAGCAAGACAAATAGATTGTAAATTGTGATACATGTTAGAACTTTAATTTGTTCTCGATTCCATTTTAACATGTTCACTAGTGAACAAAAATGATGAATAAGACCCGATCCCTCAAGGCATGGATGAATAAACCAAAATTTTGGATTCCAACTCAGATTATGAAGTATGGAAGAGGAAAAAATGCATTGGTAAGTGTGATAATAAATTCATTGAGTGCTACCTCATACATGGGCAAGGAGCGCAACCAAGTGAATTGGGAAAGACCTAACTCCCAATTTTATTTTTTCCATAACTTTTGACTATGAACTTCGTTTCACATGCTCCTTATAATATTGGAAAGATATATTGTTGAGATCTACAACTTCCCAAATATAGGTTTCCATATATTCTTTAACAGTCATCACATATTTTCAATATTGAATAATGGTGTACTATTAACAAACCATGAAATCGATAACACAATAATTAAATGAAGATGTCCATGAACTCATCATCAAAAGGACCAAAGATTGAACTCAGGGAAGTATATATGAAATACTCAGCCTATTGCGATTTGAGTTTTATATGTTTAAATGCACATTTTTTGAGGTTTTATACTGGAAACTCATCTATCTTGTGATGAATGGTGCCCAGGCACCAATGTTGGAAGAATATCATACTCATGAATCGAAATAAATAATGTGCGAGTAGATGAACTATAGAGATATAGATTCTCTACATCAAGATAAAGAGGATCCACAAGTATGCAACAATGTCTTTGCAAATGTGATCTACAACAAAGGATGACATAACAACACACGAACAACAATCAACAAAAGAGAATCCATCACAAATGGCAGAAGATGAAGTGCATATATCATGGTAGACGAGTCTCAAGCAAAGAGGAAAAAGGGACCCATAGTGTACAAACTACTTACCACATTGTATAAGGCGAGCTAGTACCAAAACCCATGATGTCCCATGAGAAATAAAAGACAAATTCGAAATGAGAATGTACATGATGTATGCTATATTAAATTATAAACATTTCTATTGTCAATATTCCCTCATCATTCCATAGAGGACAGAGACAAATTTTTTACAAATGGAAGGTCAAGAGTCGGGGAGGTGGAAGGCCAATAGTTCGGGAGAATTTCAACAAATAGGGGATTGTACTCGAATTCAAGGATGTTGGCTCTTTGAGATTTCATGTAATACTACTAAAACTTTAATGAGAAGAATCCTATTTGGCCAAGTTATTTTCTGGAGATTTCTTATTCTTGTGTTACACTTGTTGTGGATTTTTCTGCTACCTTTTTCTCAGCATTGGGGTTGTGTAAGAATGTATCTCACATTATAGACTATTGTTATGTGTGTATGTTGCATCCTTATTTCTATTCTTCAATAAATATTTTCTGAAGTTGTTAACATAGGATTGTAAATTATTGTTTCAATGCTAGACTATTCTAGGTTTAAAATTGTTTACTCATGTTCTTGTCTTTGCTTTGTGTGAACTATTTCTCGGGCCATTTATAGGAAAGTAGTTCTGCATTTACTCTCTTGTTACCTTTAGTCTTGTCCGGATGCATATATTTTCATATTATATTAGTTTCATTTCATTACTTAGATTAGAAATTGTCACCAATGGACCAAGCTGCAATCGGTAAACCCCAAACCAATAATGGCTACTAAGCTAGAATCCATATGGAATCCCTATTCCAAATGGTGAGAGGTATAATTGGGAATTCTGACTAGGGATAAACCCTACTATTGATGTAGGTCACACAGTCTGCGTCAACATTGATAGAAATTTTCTAAAGGATATGTGGATTCCTTACCTATAGCCTTTTGGCGACAAATCTATTATGGAAATTAAGAGGATGGCTTCTTGCTAATTGTTGGTTACAATAAAGTGAAGGGACACATGTTGCAACATTGATGGTGCTTGTTTGGTGTTTTCTAACTATCCAATATGTCATTTGACATGTATTTTGAGTCATCAATGTTGCCTAGAATGTATGATGAACAATCCCAGTATATTGAACATATGTGTGAGTTGACAAAGTCAAGGGTACACTGAGTGGTATAAAGGAGGCTGACTAAGTCGAGTCGATTGAGGATCTAATGAAATAGTCAAATGCGATCCAACTAAGAGGTCAATTGCACACTATAAAAATTTAATTTGCTTCGATTTGATTCTTGGGAGAAGAGCTTACCCCTTAATTGGTAATGGTCCCCATTGTTTGCTTATTAAAATGAGGAAACTTGCACACCAATGTAATGATTGAAAACTACTTTCCATATGCTAGAAGTTTCTCCATTAGGGTTTGTTATCCCCATTTTGTGGATAACTAAGGAGATTATGTCTCAAGACCCTCAGGTTGCAGATATAGAGTGTCGAGAGACTACATGACCAACAATACCCTTTTGCACAGTTGGAGACCCTTCTCACCACCACAAAGGTCACATATTTTTAGATGGAATCCACCACATCAGCGAGCTTCCAGAAGGAAGGGGGACTTCATCCATGAGGTACAAGTCAGTATTATGGTGAGAATCATTTCAATACTTAAGGCATTTAAGTATGATGTATCTTAGATTGCTCTATATTTCATAATATATGCTTGGACATTATTCCCTTTTCCTTGCTTCACCTTGGTGGTTGACATTGTGCCCTAGTAAGTGGTCTTCCTTGGGGATGGGTTTGCTACTAGGAAATCCCTTGAATAACCATCTTACCATTCCCAGCCATACTTACCACTTTCCATCAATATTTTCCCCCATTTCCTTATCTCTTGGGATTTTACGGTGTATTGACCCAAGAAGGGGTTGTCCCTCATTCTATGGGAAGAAAGGGTTGAAGGCCCAGAGGGATTGGTGTTGGGTAAAATATAAAATCCTATGTATGAACCTTCTAGATGCTTCATCCAGGGATCACCCAAGGAAACAATGAAACACTTATCTTTGAGAAAAAGGGGGACCCACAATAAAATATGATTTAGAGTGATTAAAAGGTCAGTTGGAGGATAGGAGGTCTCATCATGAGTTGACCTATCATTTCCATGAATATCTAGTGGTATGACATTACCATCATATGGTCACCAAACCAGGGTAATGGCTCTTAGTTACATGGTTGAGAAAAATGGGGTCTCATCACAAGCCAACCTTCTCATTTCCACTAGGAGTTTGTGGGTAGTGGCCTTCAACCTTTCCTTAAATTAATGAAAGAGATAAATAATGGAAAAATAATGGGCTTGGAAAAAGTGCATTACGGATGAAGGTACCACACAACCTCTACAAAGGAACCCATGAATGAGACACTACGACCTCTTATATGTCATGATCCCTATGGCTATTGAGTCTTGACCCTAAACATTTCACCCACTTTACATGGCTTAGAGAGGGATATCTTGGAAGCTCTCCTTGATCTAGGGAAATATATACCTAATAGGACACCTCGTCAAACCTCCCATATTCAAGCTTGACAAGTCACATAATGTCTTTGAGAACTTAATTGTTTGACATAATGATATTTGATGCACATGCTTAGGTGGATCATTTATTGATTGGATTAACTTATCATGATGTTATGAATTGAGATCCTTGGAGGGTTTGCTTATTTGTCTTTGCGGGAGCTAGTTGGTGGACAATTTTGGAAGAACAAGGCTAGCTTGGGCTTCCATGGGGCTTGAATCCCACAGGTGGATACCAAGGGCCTGGATGTCAGATGAGAAATAACAAACTTGGAAGGCCTAAAATATGACTTGGACGACATATACTAGACCCTGCATGCCAAACATTTTTCCTAGGAGAGGAAAAACATCACTTATAGAGGCATGAAGACACATAGGGGAACTAGGGTTTGGTGGTGAGTTGACATACATTGGAAGAAGTATGTTTTGAGGGGCTTGATCCTTGATCAGGAAGGAAGTTGTTTGGATTCTTGACACATGGCTTTGGGAAGCCTCTCTACTCTCCTCCATCACCAATGACCTCCTCCTAGTGCCAAAATGTCCCCTAAAGGGGTGATGTCCATATAAACAAGCGTTTTACTATTTGTAAAAGTGGAAATTAAAGTGAATTGTTTAATAGTACTTTGTAAAAGGGGAAAGATTAAGGTTGTTGACCCCTAGTCTTGTGGTTTACCCTTAATTATGTGGCAAAAATATCTTAGTGACATTTTGTATAAATAAGAGATCTTAAGATCTCATTTTAACACAACTCTCCCTCTTGTGAGAAGTACTTGGTCTGAAATTTTCACTACACTTGGAGTGTTTTTCCTTTGGTGCTATGAAAACATGATTTTATGGTTATGTTTGATGATGATGATGGAGCACTATCTCTAGGAGGTTATTCTCTTGCTTTTGTGGAGGTTTATTTTGGCATATTAAGGATTTTTCTTGCATGGTATGGTTTCTCTACTTTGTTAATATCATTTGTAATTAAAGACAAAGTTGTTTTGGCTAAGGCTAGATAGGGAGTATATTGATATACACCCATATCCTAGTTTCCACCATAATGGATAGGCTTTTAAAGTTATTTTGCAAGGATTTTGTTGAGGAAGTAAGAGGATTTACACCCTTCATATTTAAACCCTAGCTAGGTTACTTGCCTTGGGAAGTAAGAGGATTTACACCCCCAAGGATTTAATAACCCTATATCTTTGTTTTTGACCCCATTAACCCATAACTAAAGGCACTAGTCTTGCATTGGAGAAACAAAATATTGCATTCAGAAACATAATTTCTTATCATTTTTACTTCTTGCAACTTGGATTTTCTTCCTTGTGCCTTGGGCACCTCACAACTACTATGGAATCCCTATAAAAGGGATACTTCTTTATTCTTTTAAAAAAATTTCATCTTTATCCATTAGGGATGAAAAAATCCTAACTCATTTGCTTGATAACTCTCTATTCAACTGCTAGAATTTGCCCAAATTTTGTTGACTTACTCTTCTTGGTCTAGTGCACTTTTTGGAAAAATTTGGAGGATTTTCAGTGGCTGATTTTATTTTTGTAGTACATTTAATGTTACATCCATAAGTCTGATATAACTTACTGCATAAAAGTGTTTACAACAACCTTGTCTTTGATGATAGAATCTTGGATTTTCATCTTGAGTTTAGCTAGTCTTTAACTAGTCTTTATCTTGTATATTCTACTTGATCTCCAACATTTATTTTGCAGATTATGGTGCCATTTTGTTGCTGATATAGATTATTACCAAAATATTCTATTAGTTACATCAATATTAACTTTCTTTTCCAAGTGATTATATTGCAATATATGCTTGTTTTTCTTGTGTCTTGGGTAGGTATTTCGCCATTTGCAGGTTACTCAACATACTTGGAAACCCTTGGACCTTCCCAAGACTTCATTCAAAAACCTTCATAACATTTATATTTGACCTCTAGGGACTTCATATCCATCTTCATCTCATTCCCCATATGGTCACTCAGATTCCCCCCTTGAGGTGACTACCTCACCTGTAAAGTGACAGAGACACCTACCTAATGTGACAGTGGGTAGGTGACCTCTTAGTTGTCTCCATTTAGTGGTTGGGTTGAGATTTTCCCATGCTACAACTTGTGATATACCATTTTTGCGTCATTTTTGTGGAGGATTTTGAATCCTCTTTGGAACCCTGATGACACTTTAGAAAGATATCCCAAAGCCTTCCCCTTAGATTTCCTAGCGACTCCAACCAAGGGACGTTCCCTTTCCACCTTTCTTGATGAGCTCATATTGATGCTCATTTGGCAAATCCACCTTCCCAAAACCCTTTCTTTCTCAAACCTTTCCGATGTGAGGTTCATGCCTTTTAAGGTTTACCAAAGAAGGCCTCCTCTCAAGTCTCTTGTTGTTAAAACCCTCTTCCATAATGCCCTTCCTCTTGATCCAATGGCTCACCCTTGGGAAAAGGACCTCTACAAACCTTTCAACATGTCCAACATCCAAGGATACCCTAATACCATGACAAGAGAAGTCAACAAGTGGTTGCCAAAGTTCCCAGGAAACAATGTGATAACCACTGAGGACCATATTTATGACATGGGCCAGGACATGGATAATGCAAGTATTGAGCATGAAGATGTGGCCATAAATTTATTTTCCTCGTCATTGATGGAAGAAATCCTTGATTGGTTCAGAGGATTCCCTAAAAATAATCTCACGTCCTATGATGTTTTTTCCAACTTATTCAAGAACAAATGGTCGAAAAAGGAATATAGTGGGACGTTTGGGGTCTTGTTTAATCAGATAAAGAAAAAGGAGAACAAGACGGTAAAGGAATTCAATACCAGTTTGGATAGGTTGTACAATAAAATTCCACATACTTCCTTCCTACAACATCATCAGTTCATCTCCTTTACATGGATTATTTTGAAGGGTAGTTTCAATTCATTCTCAAAGACAAAAATCCCACTTCATTGGCACAAGCCAAGGAGTACAGTGTTGATATTGAAGAAAATATCCTTGATTCAAGGGTGGAACCTTTTCACTACCCTCGTGTCAAAGAAGAAGCAAAGACTAAGGTTTCCAACAACAATACTCTTGATCTGATTACTCTCTTAACTCAAAAGATAGACCATATGAATACTCATTTTATCCAGGTGAAGAATCAGGTTATGAGCCATATGACTATAGTGGAAAGAAATAAATTTTCTTCCAGACATCAATTTTCTAGACAACAAAGAGACACCACAGGTTGGAAACCAAGGCCTCGATAGGAGGGAAAGGCACCAAATACTTTGAGACTAGTTGGGACAGTTGATGTAGAAGCTTGGTGCCTCTCGTACCAAGAACTCCATAGAGAATATGAATTCCCCTAACGAGACAAATATTCTCATGACGATATGGATTTCATTGATATGATTTTCACCTTCCAAGAGGAACAAGTTACCTAAGTTCATATTAATGAATCTAGAAGAAGATGAGAAAAAGAGGCGATAATCCAGGCCTTGAATCAATTAACAGATGATCAGAAGAAGGAATTAAGGAGGAGGGAATGTATGACCTACACTAGAATAAATAAAGATTCATCCCCTCCATCACATCCTGATATTCCTCTTCCATTAGCAGAGAAGGTGGCTCCACCACCTCCACCTCTGGTATGTGAGTTGCTTCCTAAGCCAACTCCTATAAATGATATTCAATTAAATATAGAAGTTGCAAGCATGTTTGGAAAACTGAATATGACGATCCCAATGAAAGCGATGTGTAAGATCCCTTCTGTAAAAAGGGAATTTTTGAAAGTATTACATGTGACAACTAAGAAGAAATATCCTTCCATCATCTTGAACACTATGTATCTCGATCGACCAAGGGACAATAACCCTCCTTTCTATCTTTCATTAGGAATGCATGGCATTTTCTTGAACAAATGCATGCTTGATTCAAAGGCCTCAACACATGTCATATCATTGAGGGTGACGAAACAACTTGGTTTGAAGACAACCTGACCTTATCGCAACGTATGCGGTATTGATTCCAAAAAGTTCAAGGTTCTCGAGGTATGTGAGGACATTGAGGTTTTTCTGATTGATTTTCCACATATCAACATCCTCATGGACATAGTAGTAATCAATGTTCCTGATGCTTGGGGAATGTTTTTAACTAGGAGATGGTCTACTAGTCTTGGTAGTTTCCTTAGCATGGATTTCACCCATGCACACATTCCCATGGGAGATGGCACTTTCCAGATATTATACAATCGAGAGAATGTTGATAGACATGTGATGAATCCTTATGGTCTTGATTATGTCATTGAATTCGATTATTATGTGCCTCCATAGACCATTGAGTATGATCCATATGAGCTACCCTTTATGCAGGAGGACTCCATAGACACACTTCCATGGACATATCAATACAAAGAGAAACTTGCAAAATACCATGGGAAGGAGCCAGGGTCTATCCAGATTTTGAAGAAAGAAGATGGGAAACATGAAGATCTCATCAAATAAATAGTCTGAATAGAGCCTCCATATGTCGACAGTATGCCTTGCATCAAATTCAATGATGGAAGTCTTGCTCTCATGTGGGAAAAAAGAAATGGCAAGCCCATAATGACCTTACATCATCAAGAATAAGTCTGATAAAGAAAGGTACTATTAGGTATCATTAGACGGGAGTAAGATTCCATTACCAGTGGATGGATTTCTTCTTGAACCTTACATACATGTCACATGAATTATTCATGGCCCATGACATAGGTATGTAGGTAAGTCATATTTATTTCCCATGCATTTTCATCTTGATTGCTCATACTAGTTTAGATGCATTTCATTTTCATTTTGCTCTACTTGCATATTGATTTCATGCTTAGCTTAGAAATTTTTGAAAAAATGTCAAAATTTTTCCTTTCTAGATTAGTTTCTATTTTGGATTTCTATATATATATGGATGAAGGGTGATAGCACCACCCTAGATTCTCTGATCCCTTTGTATAATTTTTTGGAAGGCACAAGTCTACTAGGAGATGTTGCGGTTCTCATGCACTCCACGACAAGCACATGTCCCCAAGTAGGAGCCATATGTTACCCCCATTTCATGGATAACTAAGGATATTATGTCTTGAAGCCATCAGGTTGTAGATATGGAGTGTCTAGAGACTACATGACCAACAATACCCTTTTTCACAGTTGGAGACTCTTCTCACCACCACAGAGGTCACATATTTTCAGATGGCATCCACCACATCAACTGGCTTAAGGAAGATAGTGAGCATTTCTCCATGAGGTACAAGTCAGTATTATGGTGAGCATAATTTCAATACATAAGGCATTTAAGTATGTTATATCTTAGATTGCTCTAGATTTCATGAGATATGCTTGGACATTATTCATTTTTCCTGCTTCACCTTCATGGTTGAGATTGTTCCCTAGTAAGTGGCATTCCTTGGGGATGGGTTTGCTACTAGGAACTCCCTTGAATAACCATCGTACTGTTCCTGATCATACTTACCACTTTCCATCACTATTTCCCCCCATTTCCTTATCTCTTGGGATTTTAGGGTGTATTGACCCAAGAAGGGGTTGTCCCTCACTCTATGGGAAGAAGGGGCTGAAGGCACAGAGGGATTGGTGTTGGGTAAAATATAAAATCCTATGTATGAACCTTCTAGATGCTTCACCTGGGGATCACCCAAGAAAGCAATGAAACACTTGTCTTTGAGAAAAGGGGGACCCACAACAAAGTATTATTAAGAATGCTTAAAAGGTCAGTTGGAGGATAGGAGGTCTCATCATGAGCTGACCTATCATGTCCATGAATATCTAGTGGTATGACATTACCATCATCTGGTCACCAAACTAGGGTAGTGGCTCTTAGTTGCATGGTTGAGGAAAAGGGGGTCTCATCATGAGCCATCCTTCTCATTTCCACTAGGTTTTTGTGGGTGACACTGCCATTATTTGAACACCATGCTAGGGAAGTGGCCTTCAACATTTCCTTAAATTTATGAAAGAAAGAAAGAATGCAAAAATAATGGGCTTGGAAAAACTGCATTGCGGACGAAGGTACCACACACCCTATACAAAGGCACCCATGAATGAGGCACTATGACCTCTTATATTTCATGATCCCTATGCCCAATGAGTTTTGAACCTAATGACTTCACCCACTTTATATGGCTTAGAGAGGGATCTCTTGGAAGCTCTCATTTACCTAGGGAAATATCTACCCAATAAGACACCTTGTCAACCCTCCTATATTCAAGATTGACAAGTCGCATTATGTATTTGAGAACTTAATTGTTTGACATAGTGATCTTTGATGCACATTCTTAGGTGGCTCATTTATTGATTGGATTCACTTATCATGATGTTATTAATTGATATCCTTGGAGGGTGTACTTATTTGTCTTTGCAGGACCTAGTTGGTGGATAGTTTTGGAAGAACAAGGCTAGCTTGGGCTTCCATGGGGCTTGAATCCTTCAGGTGGATGCCAAGGGCCCACATGCCAAATGAGAAAGATAAAACTTGGAAGGCCTAAAATATGAATTAGACGACATAAACTATCCCCCACATGCCAAACATTTTTCCTAGGAGAGGCAAAATGTCACTTCTAGAGGAATGATGTCACCTAGGGGGGTTAGGGTTTGGTGGTGAGTTGACATACATTAGAACAAGGATGCTTTGAGGGGCTTGAGCCTTGATCATGAAGGAAGTTATTTGGATGCTTGAAATGTGGCTTTTGGAATCCTCTCTACTCTCCTCCATCACCAACGACCTCCTCTTAGTGCCAAAACGTCCCCTAAAGGGGTGACATCCATATAAACTAGGGTTTTACTTTGTGCAAAAGTGGAAATTAAAGTGAATTGTTTAATATTACTTTGTAAAAGG
>JASDQU010883393.1:12992-26549 GCA_032191745.1 Picea mariana
GTTAGGTTAGGTTGCATTAAGATTTCCCCCTCTTATTAACATGTCGATGCCTCGCAAACATTTGAAATATCTCATCTTCCATGAACCTCGACATTTCGTCCATTCCTCAACATCTCAAAAATTTTCAATACATAGAGCATGCTCAACATTTCAATATTTTATTTAACCCCCGACACATGATTCCTTTTTACGTTTTCTCAACTCTTCACAATCTTGCGATCCTCCACACTCGCCAAATTTTTGGAGCACCTCATAAATATTAATCCTCCCTAGTCTCCAATGTTGTGGCCACCTGATCTCATTTCAAAGCCGATATACATATGTTTTTAAAGAAAATGTTTGAGGCATTAAAGAAAGTTGGATACATAAAATATTTCAACATAAAACGTGGGTGATGTTGAANCCCTCTTTTAAAACCATTATTTAATATTTTTTTAAAACTCTCCTCTTCAAACTTTCCCCTATCATTGTATCGGCCACTCTCCATGATCTTAAACTTCCTTCTTTGAACTCTCTTCATAATATTAATCCTTTATGCGTCGAGACAACCTTAACATCGTGTGAACCCCACCCGCTGATGTGTCGAGGAAACCTCAAAATAATGGATTTATCTCTTCCCCCGAAACATTTTCAATCCACCAACATCTCTAATCCCTCTAGACCCCTGACACGATGGCCATGAGATGTGATTTGAGCCCCGACATTCCAGCAAGACAAATAGATTGTAAATGATGATACATGTTAAAACTTTAATTTGTTCTCGATTCCATTTTAACATGTTGACTAGTGAACAAAAATGACGAATAAGACCCACTCCCTAAGGTATGGATGAATAAACCAATATTTCGGATTCCAACCCAGATTATGAAGTATGGAAGAGGACAAAATGCATTGGTAAGTGTGATAAGAAATTCATTGAGTGCTACCTCAGACATGGGCAAGGAGCGCAACCAAGTGAATTGGGAAAGACCTAACTCCCAATTTTATTTTTTCCATAACTTTTGACTATGAACTTCGTTTCACATGCTCCTTATAATATTGGAAAGATCTTGTTGAGATCTACAACTTCTCAAATATAGGTTTCAATATATTCCTCAATAGTCATCACATATTTTCAGTATTGAATAATGGTGTACTATCAACAAACCGTGAAATTGATAACACAATAATTAAATCAAGATGTCCATGAACTCATCATGGAAAGGACTAAAGATTGAACTCAAGGAAGTATATATGAAATACTCAGCCTATTGCAATTTGAGTTCTATATGTTTAAATGCATATTTTTTGAGGTTTTATACTGGAAACTCATCTATCTTGTGATGAATGGTGCCCATGCACCAATGTTGGAAGAATATCATACTCAGGAATCGAAATAAATAATGTGCGAGTAGATGAACTATAGAGATATAGATTCTCTACATCAAGATAAAGAGGATCCACAAGTATGCAACAATGTCTTTGCAAATGTGATCTACAACAAAGGATGACATACCAACACACGAACAACAATCAACAAAAGCGAATCCATCACAAATGGCAGAAGATGAAGTACATATATCATGGTAGACGAGTCTCAAGCAAAGAGGCAAAAGGGACCCATAGTGTACAAACTACTTTCCACATTGTATAAGGCGAACTAGTACCAAAACTCATGATGTCCCATGAGAAATAAAAGAGAAATTCGAAATGAGAATGTACATGATGTATGATATATTAAATTATGAACATTTTTGTTGTCAATATTCCCTCATCATTCCATAGAGGATAGGGACAAAAGTTTTACAAATGGAAGGTCAAGAGTCGGGGAGGTAGAAGGGCAATAGTCAGGGAGAATTTCAACAAATAGGGGATTGTACTCGAATTCAAGGATTTTGGCTCTTTGAGATTTCATGTAATACTACTAAAACTTTAATGAGAAGAATCCTATTTGGCCAAGTTATTTTCCGGAGATTTCTGATTCTTGTGTTACACTTGTTGTGGATTTTTCTGCTACCTTTTTCTCAGCATTGGGGTTGTGTAAGAATGTATCTCACATTATAGACTATTCTTATGTGTGTTTGTTGCATCCTTATTTCTATTCTTCAATAAATATTTTTCTGAAGTTGTTAACATAGGATTGTAAATTATTGTTTCAATGCTAGACTATTCTAGGTTTAAAGTTGTTTACTCATGTTCTTGTCTTTTCTTTGTGTGAACTATTTCTCAGGCCATTTATAGGAAAGTGGTTCTGTATTTACTCTCTTGTTACCTTTAGTCTTGTCCGGATGCATATTTTTCATATTATATTAGTTTCATTTCATTATTTAGATTAGAAATTGTCACCAATGGACCAAGCTGCAATCGGTAAACCCCAAACCAAGAATGGCTACTAAGCTAGAATCCATATGGAATCCCTATTCCAAATGGTGAGAGGTATAATTGGGAATTCTCACTAGGGATAAACCCTACTATTGATGTAGGTCACATAGTCTATGTCAACATTGATAGAAATTTTCTAAAGGATGTGTGGATTCCTTACCTATAGCCTTTTGGCGACAAATCTATTATGGAAATTAAGAGGATGGCTTCTTGCTAATTGTTGGTTACAATAAAGTGAAGGGACACATGTTGCAACATTGATGGTGTTTGTTTGGTGTTTTCTAACTATCCAATATGTCATTTGACATGTATTTTGAGTCATCAATGTTGCCTAGAATGTATGATGAACAATCCCAGTATATTGAACGGATGTTTGAGTTGACAAAGTCAAGGGTACACTGAGTGGTATAAAGGAGGCTGACTAAGTCGAGTCGATTGAGGATCTAATGAAATAGTCAAATGAGATCCGACTAAGAGGTCAATTGCACACTATAAAAATTCAATTTGCTTCGATTTGATTCTTGGAAGAAGAGCTTACCCCTTAATTGGTAATGGTCCCCATTGTTTGCTTATTAAAATGAGGAAACTTGCACACCAATGTAATGATTAAAAACTACTTTCCATATGCTAGAAGTTTCTCCATTAGGGTTTGTTATCCCCATTTTGTGGATAACTAAGGAGATTATGTCTCGAGGCCCTCAGGTTGCAGATATAGAGTGTCAAGAGACTACATGACCAACAATACCCTTTTGCATAGTTGGAGACCCTTCTCACCACCATAAAGGTCACATATTTTCAGATGGAATCCACCACATCAGCTGGCTTCCAGAAGGAAGTGGGACTTCATCCATGAGGTACAAGTCAGTATTATGGTGAGAATCATTTCAATACTTAAGGCATTTAAGTATGATGTATCTTAGATTGCTCTATATTTCATGATATATGCTTGGACATTATTCCTTTTTCCTTGCTTCACCTTGGTGGTTGACATTGTGCCCTAGTAAGTGGTCTTCCTTGGGGATGGGTTTGCTACTAGGAAATCCTTTGAAGAACCATCTTACCATTCCCACCCGTACTTACCACTTTCCATCAATATTTCCCCCCATTTCCTTATCTCTTGGGATTGTAGGGTGTATTGACCCAAGAAGGGGTTGTCCCTCATTCTATGGGAAGAAGGGGTTGAAGGCCCAGAGGGAGTGGTGTTGGGTAAAATATAAAATCCTATGTATGAACCTTCTAGATGCTTCATCCAGGGATCACCCAAGGAAACAATGAAACACTTATCTTTGAGAAAAAGGGGGACCTACAATAAAATATGATTTAGAGTGCTTAAAAGGTCAGTTGGAGGATAGGAGGTCTCATCATGAGTTGACCTATCATTTCCATGAATATCTAGTGGTATGACATTACCATCATCTGGTCACCAAACCAGGGTAATGGCTCTTAGTTGCATGGTTGAGAAAAATGGGGTCTCATCACAAGCCAACCTTCTCATTTCCACTAGGTGTTTGTGGATGACATTGCCATTATTTGGACACCACTCTAGGGTAGTGGCCTTCAACCTTTCCTTAACTTTATGAAAGAAATAAAGAATGGAAAAATAATGGGCTTGGAAAAAGTGCATTACAGATGAAGGTACCACACACCCTCTACAAAGGAACCCATGAATGAGACACTACGACCTCTTATATGTCATGAGCCCTATGGCCATTGAGTCTTGACCCTAACCATTTCACCCACTTTACATGGCTTAGAGAGGGATCTCTTGGAAGCTCTCCTTGATCTAGGGAAATATATACCTAATAGGACACCTCGTCAACCCTCCCATATTCAAGCTTGACAAGTCACATAATGTCTTTGAGAACTTAATTGTTTGACATAATGATATTTGATGCACATGCTTAGGTGGATCATTTATTGATTGGATTAACTTATCATGATGTTATGAATTGAGATCCTTGGAGGGTGTGCTTATTTGTCTTTGCGGGAGTTAGTTGGTGGACAATTTTGGAAGAACAAGGCTAGCTTGGGCTTCCATGGGGCTTGAATCCCACAGCTGGATACCAAGGGCCTACATGTCAGATGAGAAATAACAAACTTGGAAGGCCTAAAATATGACTTGGACGACATATACTAGACCCTGCATGCCAAACATTTTGCCTAGGAGAGGAAAAACATCACTTATAGAGGCATGAAGACACATAGGGGAACTAGGGTTTGGTGGTGAGTTGACATACATTGGCAGAAGGATGTTTTGAGGGGCTTGATCCTTGATCGTGAAGGAAGTTGTTTAGATGCTTGACACATGGCTTTGGGAAGCCTCTATACTCTCCTCCATCACCAACTACCTCCTCCTAGTGCCAAAACGTCCCCTAAAGGGGTGATGTCCATATAAACAAGCGTTTTACTATTTGTAAAAGTGGAAATTAAAGTGAATTGTTTAATATTACTTTGTAAAAGGGGAAAGATTAAGGTTGTTGACCCCTAGTCTTGTGTTTTACCCTTAATTATGTGGACAAAATATCTTAGTGACATTTTGTATAAATAAGAGATCTTAAGATCTCATTTTAACACAACTCTACCTCTTGTGAGAAGTACTTGGTCTGAAATTTTCACTACACTTGGAGTGTTTTTCCTTTGGTGCTTTGAAAAAATGATTTTATGGTTATGTTTGATGATGATGATGGAGCACTATCTCTAGGAGGTTATTCTCTTGCTTTTGTGGAGGTTTATTTTGGCATATTAAGGATTTTTCTTGCATGGTATGGCTTCTCTACTTTGTTAATATCATTTGTAATTAAAGACAAGGTTGTTTTGGCTAAGGCTAGATAGGGAGTATATTGATATACACCCATATTCTAGTTTCCACCATAATTGATAAGATTTTAAAGTTATTTTGCAAGGATTTTGTTGAGGAAGTAAGAGGATTTACACCCTTCATCTTTAAACCCTAGCTAGGTTACTTGCCTTGGGAAGTAAGAGGATTTACACCCCCAAGGATTTAATAACCCTATATCTTTGTTTTTGTCCCCATTAACCCATAACTAAAGGCAATAGTCTTGCATTGGAGAAATAAAATATTGCATTTAGAAACATAATTTCTTATCATTTTTACTTCTTGCAACTTGGATTTTCTTCCTTGTGCCTTGGGCACCTCACAACTGCTAGGGAATCCCTATAAAAGGGATACTTCTTTATTCTTTTATAAAATTTCATCTTTATCCATTAGGGATGCAAAAACCCTAACTCATTTGCTTGATAACTCTCTATTCAACTGTTGGAATTTGCCCAAATTTTGCTGACTTACTCTTCTTGGTCTAGTGCACTTTTTGGAAAATTTTGGAGGATTTTCAGTGGCTGATTTTCTTTCTGTAGTACATTTAATGTTACATCCATAAGTCTGATATAAGTTACTGCAGAAAAGTGTTTACAACAACCTTGTCTTTGATGATAGAATCTTGGATTTTCATCTTGAGTTTAGCTTGTCTTTAACTAGTCTTTATCTTGTATATTCTACTTGATCTCCAACATTTATTTGCAGATTATGGTGCCATTTTATTGCTGATATAGATCATTACCAAAATATTCTATTAGTTACATCAATATTAACTTTCTTTTCCAAGTGATTATATTGCAATATATGTTTGTTTTTCTTGTGTCTCGGGCAGGTATTTCACCATTTGCAGGTTACTCAACATACTTGGAAACCCTTGGACCTTCCCAAGACTTCATTCCATAACCTTCATACCATTTATATTTGACCTCTAGGGACTTCATATCCATCTTCATCTCATTCCTCGTATGGTCACTCAGATTCCCCCCTTGAGGTGACTACCTCACCTGTAAAGTGACGGAGACACCTGCCTAATGTGACAATGGGTAGGTGACCTCTTAGTTGTCTCCATTTAGTGGTTGGGTCAAGATTTTCCCATGCTACAACTTGTGATATACCACTTTTACGTCACTTCTGGGGAGGATTTTGAATCCTCTTTGGAACCCTGATGACACTTTAGAAAGATATCCCAAAGCCTTCCCCTTAGATTTCCTAGAGACTCCAACCAAGGGACGTTCCCTTTCCACCTTTCTTGATGAGCTCATATTGACGCTCATTTGGCAAATCCACCTTCCCAAAACCTTTTATTTCTCAAACCTTTTCGATGTGAGGTTCATGCCTTTTAAGGTTTACCAAAGAAGGCCTCCTCTCAAGTCTCCTGTTGTTAAAACCCTCTTCCATAATGCCCTTCCTCTTGATCCAATGGCTCACCCTTGGCAAAAGGACCTCTACAAACCTCTCAACATGTCCAACATCCAAGGATACCCTAATACCATGACAAGATAAGTCAACAAGTGGTTTCCGAAGTTCCCAGGAAACAATGTGATAACCACTGAGGACCATATTTATGACATGGTCTAGGACATGGACAATGCAGGTATTGAGCATGAAGATGTGGCCATAAATTTATTTTCCTCATCATTGAATGAAGAAATCCTTGATTGGTTCAGAGGAGTCCCTGAAAATAATCTCACGTCCTATGATGTTTTTTCCAACTTATTCAAGAACAGATGGTCGACAAAGGAATATAGTGGGACGCTTGGGGTCTTGTTTAATTAGATAAAGAAAAAGGAGAACAAGACGATAAAGGAATTCAATACCAGTTTGGATAGGTTGTACGATAAAATTCCACATACTTCCGTCCTACAACATCATCAGTTCATCTCCTTTACATGGATGATTTTGAAGAATAGTTTCAATTCATTCTCAAAGACAAAAATCCCACGTCATTGGCACAAGCCAAGGAGTACAATGTTGATATTGAAGAAATATCCTTGATTCAAGGGTGGAACCTTTTCACTACCCTCGTGTCAAAGAAGAAGCAAATACTAAGGTTTCCAACAACAATACTCTTGATCTGATTACTCTCTTAACTCAAAAGATAGACCATATGAATACTCATTTTATCTAGGTGAAGAATTAGGTTATGAGCCATATGACTATAGTGGAAAGAAATCAATTTTCTTCCAGACATCAATTTTCTAGACAACAAAGAGACACCACAGGTTGGAAACCAAGGCCTCGATAGGAGGGAAAGGCCCCAAATACTTTGAGACTAGTTGGGATAGCTGATGTAGAAGCTTGGTGCCTCTCATACCAAGAACTCCATAGAGAATATGAATTCCTCCGACGAGACAAATATTCTCATAACGATATGGATTTCATTGATATGATTTTCACCTTCTAAGAGGAACAAGTTACCTAAGTTCATATTAATGAATCTAGAAGAAGATGAGAAAAAGAGGGGATAATCCAGGCCTTGAATCAATTAACAGATGATCAAAAGAAGGAATTAAGGAGGAGGGAATGTATGACCTACACTAGAATAAATAAAAATTCATCCTCTCCATCGCATCCTACTACTCCTCTTCCATCAGCAGAGAAGGTGGCTCCACCACCTCCACCTTTGGTATGTGATTTGCTTCCTAAGCGAACTCCTATAAATGATATTCAATTAAATATAGAAGTTGCAAGCATGTTTGGAAAACTGAATATGACGATCCAAGTGAAAGCGATGTGTAAGATCCCTTCTGTAAAAAGGGAATTTTTGAAAGTATTACATGTGACAACTAAGAAGAAATATCCTCCCATCATCTTGAACACTATGTATCTCGATCGACCAAGGGACAATAACCCTCCTTTCTATCTTTCATTAGGAATGCATGGCATTTTCTTGAACAAATGCATGCTTGATTCAAAGGCCTCAACGCATGTCATATCATTGAGGGTGACGAAACAAATTGGTTTGAAGACAACCTGACCTTATTGCAACGTATGTGGTATTGATTCCAAAAATTTCAAGGTTCTCGAGGTATGTGAGGACATTGAGGTTTTTCTGATTGATTTTCCACATATCAGCATCCTCATGAACATAGTAGTAATCAATATTCTCGATGCTTGGGGAATGCTCTTAACTAGGAGCTGGTCTACTACTCTTAATAGTTTCCTTAGCATGGATCTCACCCATGCACACATTCCCATGGAAGATGGCACTTTCCAGATATTATACAATCGAGAGAATGTTGATAGACATGTGATGAATCCTTATGGTCTTGATTATGTCATTGCATTCGATTATTATGTGCCTCCATAGACCATTGAGTATGATCCATATGAGCTACCCTTTATGCAGGAGAAGTCCATAGACACACTTCCATGGACATATCAATACAAAGAGAAACTTGCAAAATACCATGGGAAGGAGCTAGGGTCTATCCAGATTTTGAAGAAAGAAGATGGGAAACATGAAGAGCTCATCAAATAAATAGTCTGAATAGAGCCTCCATATGTCGACAGTATGCCTTGCATCAAATTCAATGATGGAAGTCTTGCTCTCATGTGGGAAAAAATAAATGGAAAGCCCATAATGACCTTGCATCATCAAGAATAAGTCTGATAAAGAAATGTACTATTAGGTAGCATTAGACGGGAGTAAGATTCCATTACCAATGGATGGATCTCTTCTTGAATCTTACATACATGTCACATGACTTATTCATGGCCCATGACATAGGTATGTAGGTAAGTCATATTTATTTCCCATGCATTTTCATCTTGATTGCTCATACTAGTTTAGATGCATTTCATTTTCATTTTTCTCTACTTGCATATTGATTTCATGCTTAGCTTAGAAATTTTTGAAAAAATGTCAAAATTTTTCCTTTCTAGATTAGTTTCTATTTTGGATTTCTATATATATATGGATGAAGGGTGATAGCACCACCCTAGATGCTCTGATCCCTTTGTCTAATTTTTTGGAAGGAACAAATCTACTAGGAAATGTTGCGGTTCTCATGCACTCTATGACAAGCACATGTCCCCAAGTAGGAGCCATATGTTATCCCCATTTCATGGATAACTAAGGAGATTACGTCTCGAAGCCCTCATGTTGTAGATATGGAGTGTCTAGAGACTACATGACCAACAATACCATTTTTCACAGTTGGAGACCCTTCTCACCACCACAGAGGTCACATATTTTGAGATGGCATCCACCACATCAACTGGCTTAAGGAAGATAGTGGGCCTTTCTCCATGAGGTACAAGTCAGTATTACGGTGAGGATAATTTCAATACATAAGGCATTTAAGTATGTTGCATCTTAGATTGCTCTAGATTTCATGAGATATGCTTGGACATTATTCATTTTTCCTGCTTCACCTTCATGGTTGACATTGTGCCCTAGTAACTGTTATTCCTTGGGGATGGGTTTGATACTAGGAACTCCCTTGAATAACCATCGTACTGTTCCCGATCATACTTACCACTTTCCATCACTATTTCCCCCCATTTCCTTATCTCTTGGGATTTTAGGGTGTACTGACCCAAGAAGGGGTTGTCCCTCACTCTATGGGAAGAAGGGGCTGAAGGCACAGAGGGATTGGTGTTGGGTAAAATATAAAATCCTATGTATGAACCTTCTAGATGCTTCACCTGGGGATCACCCAAGAAAGCAATGAAACACTTGTCTTTGAGAAAAGGGGGACCCACAATAAAGTATTATTAAGAATGATTAAAAGGTCAGTTGGAGGATAGGAGGTCTCATCACGAGTCGACCTATCATGTCCATGAATATCTAGTGGTATGACATTACCATCATTTGGTCACCAAACTAGGGTAATGGCTCTTAGTTGCATGGTTGAGGAAAAGATGGTCTCATCATGAGCCATCCTTCTCATTTCCACTAGGTGTTTGTGGGTGACACTGCCATTATCTGAACACCATGCTAGGGAAGTGGCCTTCAACCTTTCCTTAAATTTATGAAAGAAAGAAAGAATGCAAATATAATGGGCTTGGAAAAACTGCATTGCGGACGAAGGTACCACACACCCTATACAAAGGCACCCATGAATGAGACATGATGACCTCTTATATTTCATGAGCCCTATGCCCAATGAGTCTTGAACCTAATGAATTCACCCACTTTATATGGCTTAGAGAGGGATCTCTTGGAAGCTCTCATTTACCTAGGGAAATATCTAACCAATAGGACACCTTGTCAACCCTCCTATATTCAAGATTGACAAGTCACATTATGTCTTTGAGAACTTAATTGTTTGACATAGTGATCTTTGATGCACATTCTTAGGTGGCTCATTTATTGATTGGATTCACTTATCATGATGTTATTAATCGATATCCTTGGAGGGTGTACTTATTTGTCTTTGCAAGACCTAGTTGGTGGATAGTTTTGGAAGAACAAGGCTAGCTTGGGCTTCCATGGGGCTTGAATCCTTCAGGTGGATTCCAAGGGCCCGCATGCCAAATGAGAAAGATAAAACTTGGAAGGCCTAAAATATGAATTGGACGACATAAACTATCCCCCACATGCCAAACATTTTTCCTAGGAGAGGCAAAATGTCACTTCTAGAGGAATAATGTCACCTAGGGGGGTTAGGGTTTGGTGGTGAGTTGACATACATTAGAACAAGGATGTTTTGAGGGGCTTGAGCCTTGATCATGAAGGAATTTATTTGGATGCTTGAAATGTGGCTTTTGGAATCCTCTCTACTCTCCTCCATCACCAACGACCTCCTCTTAGTGCCAAAACGTCCCCTAAAGGGGTGACATCCATATAAACTAGGGTTTTACTTTGTGCAAAAGTGGAAATTAAAGTGAATTGTTTAATATTACTTTGTAAAAGGGGAAATATTAAGGTTGTTGACCCCTAGTCTTGTGTCTTACCCTTAATTATGTGGACAAACTATCTTAGTGACATTTTGTATAAATTAGAGATCATAAGATCTCATTTTAACATAACTCTCCCTCTTGTGAGAAGTACTTGGTCTGAAATTTTTTCTACACTTGGAGTGTTTTTCCTTTGGTGCTATGGAAAAATGATTTTATGGTTATGGTTTATGATGATGATGGTGTGCTATCTCTAGGAGGTGATTCTCTTTCTTTTGTGGAGGTTTACTTTGGCATGTTAAGGATTTTTCTTGAATCGTATGGTTTCTCTACTTTTTTATTATCATTTTTAATTCAAGACAATATTGTTTTGGACAAGTCTAGATAGGGAGTGTAAGGATTTTAAAGTTATTGCTAAGATTTTAAAGTTATTTTGCAAGGGTTTTGTTGAGGAAGTAAGAGGATTTACACCCCTCATCTTTAAACCCTAGCTAGGTTACTTTCCTTGGGAAGTAAGAGGATTTACACCCCCAAGTATTTAATAACCCTAGCTCTTTCATTTTGACCCCATTAACCCATAACTAAAGGCACTAGTCTTGCATTGGAGAAACAAAATATTGCATTGGGAAACATAATTTCTTATCATTTTTACTTCTTGCAACTTGGATTGTCTTACTTGTTCCTTGGGAACCTCACAACTACTAGGAACTCCCCATCAAAGGGATACTTTTGATTCTGTTATAAAATTTCATATTCAGCCAATAGGGTTGCAGGAACCCTATCTCATTTGCTTGATAACTCTCTAATCAACTGCTGGAATTTGTCCAAATTTTTCTCGCTCACTCTTCTTGGTCTAGTGCACGTTTTGGAAAAGTTTGGAGGATTTTCAGTGGCTAAGTTTCTTGCTGTAATACATTGAATGTTGCATCCACAAGGCTGATATAAATTACTACAGAAAAATGTTTATAACTTTCATGCTAGAATCTTGGATTTTCATCTTGAGTTTAGCTAGTCTTTAACTAGTCTTTCTCTTGTATATTCTACTTGATCTCTAGAATTTATTTTGCAGATTATGGTGCCATTTTATTGATGATATACATTGTTTCCAACATATTCTATTAGGGACAACAAGATTAACTTGATTTTCCAAGTGATTATACAGCAATATATGCTTGTTTTTCTCGTGTCTCGGGCATGTATTTCACCATTTGCAGGTGACTCAACATACTTGGAAAACCTTGGACGTACCAAATAATTCATTCCAAGACCTTCATACCATTTAGATTTGACCTCTAGGTACTTCATCGCCATATTCATCCATATTCATATTATTCCCCCTAGGGTCACCAAGATCCCCCCCTTGAGGTGACTTCCTCACCTCTAAAGTGAAGGGGACACCTTCCTAAGGTGACAGTGGGTAGGTGACCTCTTAGTTGTCACCATTTAGTGGTTGGGTCGATATTTTTCCAACCTACAACTTGTGCGATAACAAGGCCCCTTAAAAAAATGATATTTTCTATTTCGTTGTAAAACGTGCTTGTGATCCAACAATGATGTTGATTGCATGTGACTCTTCGACATCTAGGTGGATGTCCTATGGTTCTTCATGTTGCAAATTATTTTGTTCCAAAAATGGTGAAAAATACGATCAATGCGAGTCCACATTGATACTATATATAAATCTAAGTAAGGTGGAATGTTGAGCTTAAAATCATTTTCTCTGATATTTTTGATTATGGTGTAAGGACCATATCTTAAAGGCTTTAACTCCCTATATGAACTATTGAATCTTGATTTCTATATATGAAAATAGTCTTGATATCCACATTTGAATGAATGAGGAACACAATACTTGTCATGTCAAGCCTTGGTTTTTTCACTAACTTGTTGCAATATTTCATGTGCTTGCCTCTTAATTTCACAAACTTTATCCCTGAACATGAGTTTTGTATCAATTTCTTATTGTTCATGGTTTGTGGTTGAAATAGTCAAACCACTAACTAAGTCAATAGGAAATGAAGGTTGGAATCCATACAAAATATCAAAAGGACATTTGGATGTTGAATTGTGCTAAGATCAGTTGTAGCTATGTTGAATGCATGGGATACTCTCATCCCATGTTTGATGCTACATATGGTTGTACATGTGAATAAATTGTACTACCATGTGATTGATAACCTTGGTATGTCCATTTGTATGAGGATGGAAAGTTGTCGACATGGATAATTGCACATTGACTTGTTGCTAGAGAACTTTCCATAAGATGCTAACAAATCTGGAATCATGGTCAATGATAATTGTAGTCAGTAGACCATAATGCCTCCATATGTGTTTTAAAAAGAGGTGTGCCCATGAATAATTAGTTGTAATATTCTTGCAAATATGTTTCCAAATCTAAAATCACAATTTGCAATAATAATATTTAGTGGACCATAATGCCTTATATGTGTTTGAAGAAGAGTTGTGCCCACTACTAAGAAATTTTAATCTTGCAAGGTATGAGGATATCCATTTTT
>JASDQU010883394.1:0-15849 GCA_032191745.1 Picea mariana
CCAATGACGATGCACCCAACACTTTGGGATTTCACACGTTCACCTTGTGCTCAGCCATAAGCACGTCCAACTATGCAGATCTCCTTTCTCACTGTGTTACAAAAGAGAATCATCTGTAGTTCTTCTCAACTCTCTGTAAGGAGGAGGCCATCTCTGCATTCCAGTTCTGTCTCAAATAGGAACCACACACCCCTCTCAGGATATCTCTCTCAGGTTTATGTCCTGGATAATGTCTCACATAGCTACAATCATCAACACTCCCTCTCATATAGGGAGGCATTCTTCATCATGCCAAGTCTCACATGAATGTATTTTTAACTTTCTCTTGGTTGTAGTTATCAACACTCCCTCTCAACTAGGAGGTATCCTTCACCAAGATAATTTGGTGAATATGTCTGCAATCTGCTCATGTGTAGGAAGGTACTGCAAGTGTAATATTTCCTCTCCATCATGTCTCTGATATAATGATATTTTATCTCAACGTGTTTCGATCCATCATGAAACATTTGTTTCTCAAGGAACTTTACCCACAACTCTGGTTATCATCATAGGATCCATCTCATGATCAAGTAAATCTGTCATAAGTTTATGAAGCCGCACTGCTTCGCACACTCAATGATATATACTCTACATTTGTGGTATTCAAGGCCATAGAAAGTAATATTGTGGCCTTTGTCTTGCAAGGAAGAAATAGAGACAAGATTTCTCTTCATTCTAGGTAGATATATTACTTCCTTCAGTTAAAGTTCCATATTTGAATCTACTTGGAAGGTAGAAGTTCCAACTCACCTCAAATTATATCTGGCATCTTCTCCAAGAACAACATGTAGATGTGTCTCTTTCTCAAGGAAATGTGTTAGGTGGTTTCTAAGACCGGTCATGTGCTTGGAGGCACCACTATCAATTAACTAAGTATTATCATTGGTAGGGACCATACCTGAGAGTGTTGAGATGTTGATGTCTTCATTTCTTTGAGGTCTTGTCTTCCTGGAAATGAGTTTGCTTGAATCATCAGACTTGCCTCCCATCATGATTTTGCTCATTTTTTAATTCTTCACAAACCCTTGTCAACTAGGCTAGAAAACCTAACGGCTAGGCTAGGATAACACTTTTAGGTTTTGTTGGACTTATGACTGCCAACAATAAGAATTAGAGAATTATGATAGCCCAGGTAAGTTGAAGAGCTTCTTCAAAGATTTGTGGAAACACAATTCTAAAAATTTCTGCAGAAATTAGTGAAACCCTATAAACCCTAGGGCCAAAAAGTCAAAATGCTCAGAATTGCAATTTGAGACTTGCTAGAGGTGCGATGAAGGATTTCGTACACACCTACGTCCTTTTTTGGAATCAATGTCCAAGTTTCAATTGTTGGAAACCCTCATAAGAGTAGGTCGTATGAATTTTCTGGGAACCATAGAAGGGTCGTACAGTTTCTGCAAAAGTGAGAGAGGATGATTGGGAAATGTTTGTGCAATGGGTTCTTCAAGACCTGTGCCCTGATACCATGTTGATTTTTTTAATAAGGTTAATCATGAATTTCATTCCATTTTTAGCATTTCACTTAACCATAACCAATAATGTTGCAGCAACCAAGATCACAAGAAGAAACACCATGCACAAGAACACAAGAAGTATCCTGGGAAACCCTTCTCAACAAGGGAAGAAAACCCAGCCAAAATCCTTTTCTATAATATTCAAAAGAAATACCTTCACCACTAATAAACCTAGCACAAAAGATGGTGGTCAAACCCTACAAGACTAGCGCCCAAGAGAGGTGCACACTTTTCCTAAGAAGGTGTACTTGCTAAAATTTCCAAACTCACATGAAAGATATGATTCCTCAATGGGGAATTTACCTTTACTTATATTAGACTTGAACTATCAACAGAAGTTTCTATTGGCACAACAGGTCCGACCTCTCTATCTTATAATATAATTAATATTAACCAGATTAATTATCTTTTACATTAATTATCAATAAGATTAAGGTGGGGCCAACCAGTACCATTTACATTACAAATAGGATTACAGGCAGGTATGACTCTTGAACAATATAGCAAGGGATCTCATACACCCACTAGTGCTCAGCCACTAGGGGCACATCCATAGGTATTTCCATATCTCTAGCTCACTGCATTACACAAAACAACCACTTCTTCATTAGTGCTCAAAAACTAGGATCATGTTTACCTATGCTCGTCCACAGGCACATCCACTCAATAGATCTTCTTTCCCACGACATTACACATGAGAGTCATCTGGAGTTTCTCATCAACTCTTTGCTCAGAGGAGGATAATACTGTAAATTCTAACCTTGTACAATATCTACTACAAACAGATATTCAGAAAAAGAACAGAAAATATACAATGACAAATACAAACATTACACAAAGATTTTTCCCTTGGAAACCCAAACTGGGAAAACCATCATATTCTATATTATTCATTGTGATACATTGTTTACAATACAATATACATATAGGAGCCAACGACATCCAAAACCCTAACCCAATGACTTGGATTAGTCCAAAACCCTAATTCCTTAACCGAAAATAGAAAATCATCAGCAAAAACCATGTGCTGAAAAACCACCTAAATACATGACACGTTTCCTGAGGCAGGTGTCATGTTTCTCGAGGCATAATTTTTTTTTAATGATTCACTTTTATACTTATAGTGATTCACTTTTATAGTTGAAGTGAAATACACTTTATAATGGATGAATGAACTTTTTCAAAAAAAGTAACAAAAAAAAGACTTGAACTCAAGACCTCTTACTTAATAAGGCAACTTTTAACCAAGTGAGCTAGAAAAACATATTGTATTGTTTAGGAGGATTGAGGGTGTTGTTTTTGTTTTTGTTTTTGTAGTGGTGGTGGTGGTGGAAGACAGCCTTGGAGAGCGTGCTCATAAAAAACTCTTTTCATAGTAGAAAATTTTTTCGCTTCTAGATGACAACAAGGGTTAGATCTTGGTTAGCATACCTGGAAAATGCACCTTTTCCCATCTATTTTTTATTTTCTGAGATCGCACAGGGAACAGTGAAAAGAGCATACGTAGATATAAAAGAGTATCAACTTGGAATAAAAAACTAGAAAACATAAATAAAACCAAAATAATACTTTGCAAAAAATTAAAAAGGGCGTATTCAGGATTTATACCTTCGAATCTAACTGAAATGGTTGTATCTTGGGAAAAATAAAATCTTTTCAAGTGAAACGAAAAGCATTCGTAATTGAAACAAGAAATATGGATGCAATGGAACAATACTCTCATCCCATATATGTATGAAAATGGCAGAAACTATAGATGAGGCAACTCAACTTCAAGATCTCTATCTACAATGAGAGTGGGTCTTCAAATAAGCTTTGATACCATGTTCGTCAAAACAAGTATTCCAACATAGGATGAACACCTTCAGTAACCACTCACACAAACATATCAATGATCAACACAATGGTATTTTGACGTGGTAAAAAACCTACGGGGAAACATCCATGGCCCCAACCAATGCGACCACTTGGATCAATTTATTAATGAAAAAGAAAAAGATTACAAAGAGATTTTACAAAATATTTTCTCACAATCGATCATCAGAAAATGACCCTCCATGATATTTAAATAGAGATCGTGAACCAATCAGGTGTTAAGCTATGGATCAATGTAGCCATTAATATCGAGGAGAATATGAACGATCCGATCACTCTATGTCGAGAATATATCGCGACCGTTGAATTTTCTAACTACAAATGCATGTACTAAAGAAACAAACTTTTACCTAACAACACATTAGACCAATTATATCTTAACTAATTCCTAAGTGTCTAAATATCCTAAGACCTTTATCCCAATTATTTCTATCATGTCCAGTCCTTCGGAGCTTCCAAGCATTTTTCTCCCCTCCAAAGTCTACAGTCATGGTCATTTTATAACCCTTCGAGTTTGTTTCTTTCCATGATCTTATGCCTTGAAAATATCTACAATCAAAACCATAAAATCTTTTGAAACAAAAATGATCTGATCAAAATCTAGTATATGAACTAAATAGAATCAAACTTAATTAAACTAAAATAAACAAAAGTAAAATAAAACTAAACTAAACTAAACAAATCAAAACAAAATTATACTAAAGTAACTAAAACTAAAAATCAAAGTAAAAAGGTAAACTAAAAGAAAATGACTAGAAAATAACATTCATGTTTTCATATGGTGAAAGTGCTTCCACTCTATATGGTGAAACTGGTTGCTACACAAAATGGTATGATCCACTGTGATCTTGGGTTCCCTTCCTTATATTTTTAAATATGATGTTAAAAATCCAATCTGGCTTTACAACTTCGTGGTTCTTTTACCAATGGAAGAGAAGATTCTTATAAACTCACATAAGAAGTTTGATGTAATATTTTTAGTCATTGAAGAGTCTAAGGACTTGAAACAACTATCAGTAGATGATCTGTCAGGATATTTTCTATCCCATAAAACTAGAATAAATAGGAATGATGATTATTTGGAAAATGCATTCAAATATCAAGTATGTATCTCAAAAGGAATATGGGGATCTAGGACAAGAGGTAGGGGTAGGATAGACAAAAGAAGTGACCAAAGAGATAGTTCATAACAAGAAAGCTGACCAAATCAAAATCCTTATAGGTCAAGGGGGAGAAGCAGTGAAATATCACAACTAAATTAGAGGTATGACAAATCCAAGGTTAAGTGCTTTTATTGTAATAAGATATGTCATTATGAATATGAATGTGGAAGAAGAAGGATGACCTTAGTAAATAGGATGAAAACTATTCTAACACCTTTGATAACTATGAATACTCTTTATTCCTTACCTCTAATCCTACCCAAGAAACTTCTAATGATTTTTGGCTTGTAGATAGTGGGTGTAGGAATCATATGATAGGAAATAGAAGCCTAATTTCAAATTTAGATGATTTGGTAAAGAATGAAGTTAAATTGGGGCTAGGCAATATTCAAAATGTTATGGGAAAAGGAATTGTCAATATCCTTACCAAACAAAGCCAAAAAAGGCATATACCATATGTGTATTATGTCCCAGGTTTGAACCATAACCTAAAAAGTGTTGGACAACTTACTCAAAATATGTATAATGTAATTTTTAAGGAAAATGAATTTTTTATATATGAAAAAACTCCTAGTAAGATATTGATATCTAGGGTGAATATGGCAAAGAATAGAATGTATCATCTTTCCATATTATGATAGACTGGATGTCTCATTTTCCCAAAAGGAAACATGTTTGGATGATTTTTGGTTGTGGCATTTTATATTTTGTCATCTATATTTTGGTGGCCTAAAACTATTGCCGCAGAAAAACATGGTTAAATGTTTTTCTCTCAGTCAAGGAACTTTTTTCTCCAGCTAGTTCATGTGAGAACTTAATTTTTGAAAAGTAGCACACGAACAGTTTCCATAAGGGAGTTTCTTATAGAGAAAAGGAACCATTGGAGCCGATTCATACAAATCTGTGTGGCCCAATGCAGACCAAGTCACTAGGAGGAAGTTATTACTTCCTAACCTTCACAGATGATTACAACAAAAATACTTGGGTGTACTTTCTTGCAAATAAATATGAAACTTTTGACAAGTTCAGATAATTCAAGGAATTGGTGGAGAAACAAAGTGGCCAACAAATTAAAATGTTAATATCATATAGAGGAGATGAATACGATTCAAATGATTTTCATGATTTCTACAAGCTACATGGAATCAAAAGACAACTTACAACAAGGTGTTGTTCCTGAGATTAAACTTAAGGCTCAAAGAGTAATGTTAGGCATTACGAAAGTTTAAAGAGAATGTTTTAAAAGTGTGTTTTTTCTACCTTTAGTTATATAATAAATGGTCCTTAAATGAAATTAATAATAGGACAGTAAAGAGGCCGTATTTCATTGTCTGAGTCACAATCGTAATATCGAATGGTGTGAAGAAAATTTACAAAACTGTTAAACAAAGCTAGACATAAATTGCAGATGAGTCTCGCATTGTTTGCACTGGAATAAAAATAAAGAACATACCCTTGAACATGATATGAAATGCAGTAATTCAAACAACTTGCAGGTCTTTCTTTACTTACAGTAAATACAGAGGAAAAACTGCTTACCAAATGAATTGTTGATATAATGTGATTACAATAATTGTAATACTAAATTGCAATCAACCACTTATCAAGGAATTACATAAAGAAATTCAAAGATATGAAAATACAGAAGAAACACACAACTCAAACTGAACGAAAATTAGACTCTTTGTCTGCAATTGTATTAATACTCAAAAAAGGAGAGTTTTCTCTATTACATCCGAAAAGAAGCGGCCTTGAATAGATCTTAAATCTATGTAATACAAAAAACTATCACAACTCAAAATGGTTAGACTTCTTACAATAAAAATAACATATATTTGAATAAGACAACAATATGTAAAATCTGATGAGCTCTATTGGAATTCTCCTCTATCCCTTCATTTGCTTGGAAAAATGCCTCTTTTCCTTAGTCCTTTAGGATGGATACATATGTCATATAGGCCGCCTTAATCATTCAATGTACTTTCTTGGCCATTTTAGTTTAGTTTTCTTCGGTTCCTCTAGACACGTTAAAAAATGCAACGAATCACAGTTGGGATCAGGTAGGAAGGATAACCGAATGAATGGCATTGTGTGGCTCATCGGGGAACGGATAACAGGTACAAGAAAAAGTGATTGTTTGTGAAAATAATGATAATGAACAATTGCATGATGATGAATTAAGGATAGGTGGATAAGTGAAGATTAGAATGTGAGTGAATGAGGCAAGGTAGGGAGGGAAAAAAGAAAGGGTATTGTGCACATTTTCTTACTTGCTCTCGGTTGTGCTTGTTTTTAAATGTTCAATACATTGGTTGCATCTATCCAATAATTCTATCACGAACCTCGAGGGTTCAATTGTTTCATTTACCTTGAAAGTGAATAATTTCCTTTCTACCCGATGTAGATTTTCTTGGATCCTTTTCACTTATTGAGTTGTGGCTTGGAATTGTGAGCTTGGACTTACTATCCATTTATTTATCTTAAGAAGATCAATTTGGTTCATTTCCTGAATGGTTGTCGGAGTTTCTTCCTTGCTCTTTCTGGAATTCTATTGGTTCATTTCAATATCGATTTTCCCCAAGGCTTCTGAGATACTGATTCCTTTGAAATCAATTAGCCTCTTATCTAATGATGACAACGCTTCCAGGAAAGTGTCCTTTACATCTCTGGCTAATATTTTTCTTTCTGCCAAATTTGTTTCCCAGACCTTCAGGGCCATGTAAACTCGTAATTGTTCAAAAGGAGAGAGCAGAGGAAAATCATAGACATTATATTTGTGAACCAATATGATAGCTTCTTGAAACCTAGCTCGATATGAGCGAGCTTCTCTTTCCTTGACATAGATGTCCTTCAGAGAAAGGTCTACTGCCTGGTAGCACTTTTGGATGGCATCAACCTTCAGAAAAAGGTCATGCTGGGAAATTTCTATCTTCTTGTTTATTTCCAGTGCTTGAGTTTGGAAGTTCGAGATATCTATCGAGGTACCTTCAGTTAGGTCCAACCTAGCTTGCAATTGTTTTATTAATTCATCATGATGAGAGACCAGTCCTCGGTTGGTTTTTGAACTTTGATGGAGCTCTTTAAGGTCAGCCTAAAGATGTTGGATCTGTTGTTGATCATGAGATATGACTTGCTCGAAGTATTGACTCATCGTGTTCCTTATGGTCTATTCCATGGTCTATATTTGAATTTGCAAGTGCTCTACCAATAGGCTCTCCTGTCGTAGTTGTTTGGCCAAATTATCCACAAACCATTGATTGGTCGTGGCAAAAGCACCTAACGAACCTGCGATTTATTTTGCGAAATTTGGATTATCTTGATTATTTCCATCATACACAATTCCCTGGATTTTAACCATCACTCCATCCTTCTGGTGTGATTCCCTTTTCATGATGGCCTTCCGTTTTCTATTAAAAAAGAAATCTGAAGGAAGAATTTCTTCAGGCGAGATGGGGGTAAGATCGTCTACAAAAACAATTTCAGAATTAGTATTTCCGAGGTTGTATTGTAGAGGTGTCAGTGATGTAATGGGAGTACCAATATCTATAGATTGCTGCTAATCTATTTTATTTGAGGTGCTAGCAGAGGTAGTTGGTGATGAGGGAGGTGCATTTTGTCCATGCTTCAGGAAAGCCTCGAGTTGAGCCTTTGCCTGGGGGCCTAGCTGACCTGACAATGATGCTTCTAATTTCTGTGTCAATATCTTCGAGCTCTTCGGGGATTCCTCAACTTTATGCTTACTAGAGTGACTGGCTTCAGAACCTGTTGACCTGGCTTCGTGAGAAGGGAGAGTGGCTATTTGCTCTCCTTGTAGTACCTTTGGTAGGCTATTTCGCCTGTGCTTTTGAAAACTGATAAAATCGGATTGTTGATCTAGGGGAAGGGTTTGGAATCTGTCCTGTAACTCCTCATAAGACCTAAATCCCTTGAATATTTCGTTATACGGGGAATTTTCGTGCACATATCTTTTCAGGTTGAACTGGGCTAGGTGGTTTTCCACAATCTTGCATGGGTTGTGTCTTTTGAATTCGATGTCAACCAATTTGACATCTTATAGAGCTGCAACCTCCACTTTGGAGTGACCGAAATTCAGTAATGAAAACATGCAAACCTGAATAGGGAAAGTCGGCCATACCTTTTTCTGCACTTCCTTCAGCTCTTTGTTGATGCCTCTTGTTACTATCTGGTAGGCCAATTCTATGCATACCAACCAATCTGGTAAAAAGGATGGGAGATCATGGGGAGGAACAAAGAACCCAAAAACTCTGATATAGGAGAAGTTCTCATCAATAAACAAATATGCTAGCTTACCCAGATTCCCCATAATCCTGTCTGAAATTCGAGGAGGTGGGTGACCATAGATGGCTATATGAATAAGAACCACTACATTGTGACATATTTTGTAAAATAAATCCTTGGATTTTTCTTCCCATAGCTTGGAATGGTAGAAATGAATGGGCTCTACACTGGATGGGGTCCAGCTCTAATTCATTAATGGAAAAGGTTTCATGAAACAGATGGCGTCCATGATATATGTCGACATGTAAACGGGGGTAGGTTGTCCCTTTGACTTCGTTGTCTTATATTCGTCAATCCCTTTGGCCAAGTTATCGTACAACATTTTGGCCCCGTTGAAAGTGAAACCCTCTGCTACCTCGTGCATGATGGATACCCATTCCACCGAGAAGTGTGTAGGGATTTTTTTCCCAAAAAATTGACATAACATCACGGCTACATAAACCATATGAGCTTCTAAAGACGATGTGGAACATATACCATGAGAATCAGTTCTGAATCTCTCCAGGTTCCCCCACCAAGACTTGATTATATCGGGACAGTTCTTGTCGTACTGGATGCACTCCTTTTGCTCGAACTCCAAAATGAATGCAACATTGAATGTATATCTATGATTATGGGATAGTTTATACATTACTTGCATATGTTCTGGCTGGAAAGAGCTGACAACGCCCTTCTGATGGTTGACGATGCTCCTGGTCTAGATGTCGACATGCTCCAAGGCCCAGCTTATCATGTTGTTATAAGGCATGAGCCTTGGTCGTGCTGCTATTTTTTGCAGCTTCGACTACGCTATATGTCTGATTTTAGTTGTACAAGTGTTTCCCTCTTCTTCGACAGATTCCTCGGGATAGTTGATGATTTCACTCTCTAGAATCTCGAACACCTACATCCAAGATTTAACAATGTATGTGGATTGCAGTGTGTTGTTTGAAAAAACATCCGCATTTGGGTTTGAATCCTCGCTCGCCGCATCGATATTTTTTGTCATTTTTCGTGGCACCATAACTTCTAAGGAGACAGAGTGAAATCACCTATTGCAGAGAAAGTTCAAGAGACTTTCAACCAGATAAAGCTTGCTAATTGTAGAAGGTGAAAATGAATTCGAAATCGAAGTGCTTTTATTCAAAACAGACTCATCGCTTTTCATATAGCTTCACTAACAGAAATTTATTAACGTTTGATGGGAAAGTCTACCCGATGATCCACAATCCGCGTTTGAATCATTATCCTTAACTAGTCATAAATTCGATCAACACTTCGACGGTTCGTGTTCGAAATTTTTCGATGTGACAGAGTGAGAACCTCCCGAATACCAAATCCGCGAAAATATTAATCTTTGAATAATCACTAGTACAACTTTAATTAATCATGTTTAAGATGGTGTGTTAACTTCAAGTGTTTCGGAAGTTCGGACGTCGGGGAATTTCAATGTATCTTGAGAGGAACTTCCCGAAGAATGAAATGTGAAGCAATTAATTATCTGGTAATTTATTTTAAGTCCTACTTAATTGAATTTAACTTGAAGTATTTCAGGAGTTTGGGCTTCGTAAATTTTAGAATGTCATTCAGGGGAAACATTCGAAACTCAAATTATGAATTCATTAATTATCTTCTGATCATGATTAACGTAGTTATTTAACGTTTAATACTTCTACACTTTGATATTTCGGTGATTCGTTAATTCATTCTTTGTTAACATCCCAAAGGATCGTCTCCCGTAGTGGTGTGTCATAGACTAGGTCATTCTGACATGTCGAGGAAGGGAGGTGCCATGTGTTACTTGACATCGTGTGAATTATCTAACAAAAATTTAAAAATGGGTGCCACGTGACGAATCGAGAAAGACTAGAAAGGTACACGTGCCCTACGACTTCTACCTTTAATATTTTTTTAGGAAAAGTTGTGAGTAGACACCTTCGGGTTTCAGAGTTTCAGGGTTTTTATTGTTAATATTTATTGAAACATCTGAAGCGTGGAACTCCAAAATGACCGTTAGAGATTTACCTCTTTAAAATTCAAGCGGCTCCAAAACTTTGGAGGTATTAGGATTGTTCGATCAAAAGGAAAAACTCGTTAACGATGAATATCATGTGCTCCTTATTATTTACCAACCAACAAATGAATTTGAATTAATTTTAAAATGTCGTTTACCAATTTTCCATTTTCTTCAAGTAGAATTATATTTTCATGAGGTGAAAAGTATAGGGCTCAAAAGTTCAGAATTGTATGTGTTCCAACACAAGGTATACACCTCAACAAAATGGTGTAGAAAAAATGGAAAATAAAACCATTTTGAATATGGCTAGAATCATGTTGAATGAAAAAACATATGTCAAATGATTTCTGGGGAGAAACAATAACTTTATTTGTTTATGTTTTGAACAGATCTCCCACTAAAAGTGTAATGAACAAAGTCACACAAGAAGCATGGACATATATGAGTAGCAGTGTAGCATAGTTCATAGTATTTGATTGTGTAGCATGTGTTCATGTGCCTAAAAATTTGAGAAGAAGGTTAGATGATAGAAGTGAAAAGTGCATCTTTCTTGAGTATAGTGATCAGTCCAAGGCATATAAATTTTATAATCCAGTGACAAATAAGGTGATAATTAGTAGGGATTATGAATTCAAACAAGATGAACAATGGGATGGAAGCATAGACAAGAATATATCTATTGGAGTAGAAATACCTCAAGCATAAGATGAAGTAGGGGAGTATATTGCAGAAGGTGGACAACAAGATTTGCAAATCCAATTACAATAAAAAATACTACAAAAAGAACTCCAAGAAATTTTGATTAAGGTGATTCATCTATCCCATCAACCTATTCTATTCCTACTTCTCAATCAAGTAGTGAATCCCACCCTACAATTTCTTCCCTAAGATCTATAAAGACTATAAGTTTGAGAGAAATATATGAAGATCTAGATTTCCATTCAAATTTTACATAGTTTACTTGTCAACTCGCATATTTTGAAGAAGAAATTTGGGTCAAATCATTGGACAAAGAAATCGATTCCATAGAGAAGAATGATACATGGGATCTAGTAGAATTACTGGAAGGGAAAGATTGCATTGGTGTAAAATCGGCTTACAAAACCAAGTTTAATGAGAAAGGAGATGTTGAAAAGTACAAGGCTATATTGGTAGAAAAACTTTTTGCACAACAACTTGGATTTGATTATGATGATACATTTGCACTAGTTTCAAGTTTAGATATAATTAGAGTTGTATTAGCCATAGTAGCATAAAATGGGTGGAAATTTTATCAAATGGATGTAAAGTGAACGTTATTAAATGTTATTTTAGAAGAAGAAGTATATGTAGAGAACCGACCAAGATATGTGGTAAAAATACATGAAGATAAAGTGTACAGATTAAAAATATATATCTATGGGCTCAAGCAAGCTCAGTGAGCTTGGTATAGTAGGATTGATTCATATATGATTACTAATGGATTCATTAGAAGAAACAATGAGCCAACATTGTATAGAAAGGTGAATAAGTAAGGTTAAATCTTGATTGTTTGCTTATATTTTGATGATATGATCTTCATAGGAAATCTACCAGTAGACAAGTTTAAATAAACCATCAAACAAGATTTTGAATTCAATGATTTGGGGTTAATGAGATATTTCCTTGGTATTGAAGTCATCGAATCAGATTAGGGATTTTTTTGTTTCACAAAAAGTATGCCATGGATGTGTCAAAGACATTGAGGATGATTAAATGTAAACCAACACTAACTCCAATTGCAATAGGGAGAAATCTCAACAAAGAGGATAAGGGATCTAATGTACATCCAACTGTATTCAAGAGATTGGTTGTTATCCTCATGTATCTCACTACCACTAGGCCATAAATTATGTATATTGTTAGTTTGATTTCAAATTTCATGGAGTCCCAAAAATACTCACATTGGCAAGTTGGTAAAAACATTCTAAGATATATTGTTGGAACAACAAGATATGGTATATTATATTCCAACACTAGCAATGATTTCTTGGTTGGATATACTAGCAATGATTTTGAAAGTAGTATGGATGAAAGGAAGATAAATTCAGGATATGTCTTCCATATGGGTTCAAGTGTGATCTCATGGGAATCCAAGAAGCACCCCATTATGACAATCTCATCAATCAAAGCTGAGTATGTAGCAGCAAAAACAACAACTTGTCAAACAATTTGGTTGCGTAGACTATTTGGCGATCTTCAAAAAGAAGAAAAAGGACCAACTCCAACGTATTGTGACAAAAACTTAGAAATATCTTTATCAAAGAACCATGTATTTCACAAAATAGCAAGCAAATTGATACTAGATATCATTTCATTAGAGAGTTTGTCAATGATGGAGAAATCTACTTGGAATCTTGTAAATAAAAAGACCAATTGGCTGACATATTTACAAAACCATTGGCAACAAATGTGTTTGAGTTTCATAGACATAATTTAGGTGGTAAATTTTGAATCCCTTGGAGAAAAATAATTAAGGGAGAGTGTTATAATTTATCATTACTCATGTTAGTCAATGGAGTCCTAGAAGAGTCTCAAAGTTGATCTAGCTAGATATAGATTCTTTCATTGTAGAAAGCTCTAGAAGAACTAAGTTTTCAAGTTAGATTGTTTATTATTAATAAACAAAGTTCTCTAGAAGAAATTATGTGTATCTATATTTGTTTCTTGAAGCAATGCAAGTATCGAAATTTATGAGCTATAGCTCATTCTTGTGATGCGTTTGTGTGTTTGTTCATGACTTGATACAATTGTAGTTGTTAGTAATATGCTACTCCCTCTATCACAAATTTCATTTCCATGCACTTCATGAATATTTCCAGAGGATATCAATATTATGATAAAAACAAAATTATGTCCATCATCAACATCATGTCCTTCCTCTAAATTCAATTTATAAAGTGATTCAAAGAAGTTTAATTTATGTGCCAATTCTATGTTCACACTTTAATGAAGTATGGATGAGTAGCATAATTATTGAAAATGATTATTTCTTGAACAAATAATAATAATAAGTTATATTATAGTTAAACATAATATTAAAAAAATCTAGAATTATTGTTAACATTAAAAGGAGAACACCTTCTAGTGGAAGTTTTTAGTGTTATAAAATTTAGCAAATTTTTCAAAAAACAATTTTCTACAACCTCTGTTATCGACTACGAAGGTTTTAGCAGAGGTTTTAACAGATGTTCCATATTACTAAAATTTTTTAGGTGGGCGGAGGTTGTAGCGAAGGTTTTTTTGTCAGTGCATTTATTGGTATTCAACACACCTGTGTGGTATTGGATACAATGCACCAGTGCGCACACATAAATGAGAAATATTGGTGCACACACATATATGAGAAAGACCGATGTGCATACATACATGAGAAACATTAGTGTGAACACATAAATGAGAAGCATCAATGCTCACACATAAATTGGAAGCATCGATGTACACATCTAAATAAAAAGTACCAATGTTTTTTATGTTTATGCATGCACTGGTGTGTATTGTAATCATGCACACCATAATATTTTGAAATGATAAAAATATAATTGTTTATTATGTCGTTCAAAGCAACGTTGTTTTCTCACAATTTTTAGCACTAGTGCGTATAAACCATAAAAACACATCATTTGGCGAGTTCAAAAGAATGCAGTGCATCGATATGTATACTTTTTAATTAATTGTTTTTTTAACAAATTTTCAATTAATCATCTCCAAATCAAATATTTGTGATAACAATATTAATTTTTGTAATTTTTTTATTTTGTTTTGATACAATTGTTGAATTAATGTGTCATCCAATGGACTATACCTCTCTTATTTATAACAATGTAAATCATCCATATATAAATTAGTCATCAACACAACATTTTACAACATTTGGAAATGCAATAAAATAAGAAACTCATTTTATTATATATGAATAAGTGACACATTGTCATACAAAATTGGGATAACATAAAGGTCCATAATAATCAAAATGCAACCAATATGTAATTTTTACAATCATTGGTAACATGTTCTCATGCAATTGAAATAATATGTCAACTACATTAAACAAAATCCTTGATTTTCATAGAGAAATATTCCAAAACATACAAATTGCAGTAACATTCAATTATATTGATTATCATTCGACATCATTTGAACTGGTATCATCGCTAGAGCTGTGTGCATGCCTCATTTATTCAAAACTTGTAGGTGATATTGTACTTTGGTTATTTGACCTAATGTTTTCTCAAGATCATCTTATTTTTTATGTTGCACCTCTTCATGTTCCATCTACAAACACAAAAATAAAATGTAATAAGTATATATACATTTATATATATAGTAGAATATACATGACTGTGTAAAGAATTGTTTTTACCATAGTAGCGATTGTTTCATAAACAATACATTCTTTTGAATCCATGCTTTATGTTGTCTCTCAAAATATCTTATGTTGGATGCACTCCATACTTTGTTTCCTATCTGTTTAATACACCATGACAAAATACAGATGATATAATTAATATAAATGTTTCTTATTGTTCCATTAACTATAAAACAATGGAAGTTAAACAACATGGCTACTTACAAATTGTTCAATTAAACCTTGATACTTCAATATATACTCACAACCCATACTTAACTGAATGTCTATCAATTCTTCAATTGGTTCTTGATTTTTGTATGTTAGAACCTATTAGAAGTCATATATATGAGTGTAAATTAATTATTTTAATATAAATATTATAACAAAAATGAAATTTTAAGTAAGAATGAAAAAGTAAGTACTCACAAACTTTATGATCAACCCTTTTATTCCTTGTCCTCCTATCTTATGTGCAAAATGGGTTTCATTTTTCTTTTTTCTCTACAATAAAACAATTTAAAAATAGTATTTCATGTGATAATTAAGTTTGATAACATCAAATAATAAATTTGTTTGTTATAAGAGCACCAATGC
>JASDQU010883394.1:15869-34155 GCA_032191745.1 Picea mariana
TAACAATGTAAATCATCCATATATAAATTAGTCATCAACACAACATTTTACAACATTTGGAAATGCAATAAAATAAGAAACTCATTTTATTATATATGAATAAGTGACACATTGTCATACAAAATTGGGATAACATAAAGGTCCATAATAATCAAAATGCAACCAATATGTAATTTTTACAATCATTGGTAACATGTTCTCATGCAATTGAAATAATATGTCAACTACATTAAACAAAATCCTTGATTTTCATAGAGAAATATTCCAAAACATACAAATTGCAGTAACATTCAATTATATTGATTATCATTCGACATCATTTGAACTGGTATCATCGCTAGAGCTGTGTGCATGCCTCATTTATTCAAAACTTGTAGGTGATATTGTACTTTGGTTATTTGACCTAATGTTTTCTCAAGATCATCTTATTTTTTATGTTGCACCTCTTCATGTTCCATCTACAAACACAAAAATAAAATGTAATAAGTATATATACATTTATATATATAGTAGAATATACATGACTGTGTAAAGAATTGTTTTTACCATAGTAGCGATTGTTTCATAAACAATACATTCTTTTGAATCCATGCTTTATGTTGTCTCTCAAAATATCTTATGTTGGATGCACTCCATACTTTGTTTCCTATCTGTTTAATACACCATGACAAAATACAGATGATATAATTAATATAAATGTTTCTTATTGTTCCATTAACTATAAAACAATGGAAGTTAAACAACATGGCTACTTACAAATTGTTCAATTAAACCTTGATACTTCAATATATACTCACAACCCATACTTAACTGAATGTCTATCAATTCTTCAATTGGTTCTTGATTTTTGTATGTTAGAACCTATTAGAAGTCATATATATGAGTGTAAATTAATTATTTTAATATAAATATTATAACAAAAATGAAATTTTAAGTAAGAATGAAAAAGTAAGTACTCACAAACTTTATGATCAACCCTTTTATTCCTTGTCCTCCTATCTTATGTGCAAAATGGGTTTCATTTTTCTTTTTTCTCTACAATAAAACAATTTAAAAATAGTATTTCATGTGATAATTAAGTTTGATAACATCAAATAATAAATTTGTTTGTTATAAGAGCACCAATGCATTTTGTTATCGGGAAAGCACTGGTGCACTTTGTTATTGGGGGAGCATCGGTGCGTTATTTCTGTACAGTGTGCACCGTGAACTGCATAAACATTTTTTTAAAAGAAAAATGACAACGATAGTGTTTGGAATCCAATGCAATGAGTGACCACATTGAAATAGATACCAAATGTCCCATATACAAGTAAATAAACCCCATAAAAATATATATATTAAAAAAAAAATCTACTTGTGAAATATAGAGAGGAAAACCAAGAGAAACAACTAGGAAGTTAGGGCTTCCAATATTGAATGGAATAATGAAACCCTTTTATTTTTTTATAATGCACTGAAATTTTATTAAATCATTCAGGGGAAAGATTTAGATGGTGAGTAGAATACCTGAAATTTCTCTTCTGAAAATTTGTATGTAAATTTAGCTCTTCAAAAAATTCTACGCACTAGAAAGACTTCGCTTGTAAATATCTCTCGCACAAATCTCCCCTCTGAATTTTGGAAAAAGAATGAAATAACGATTAGTATTTTCATTTATGAACACACGCATTTTGAAAATATAGTATTCCCACTCATATTTTCATTTATATTTCGGCACATTGATTTGGCTTGGTAAATTTTTTTTATATACTTTAACGGTGTGCCTGATAGTAAGATGCACTGGTACATTTGTTATGAGCACAGGTGCACTTTATTATTGGGGGAGAAACAATGTGTTTTGTTATTATGGGAGAAGTGGTGCATTTTTTATTGGGGAGAGCATCAATGTGCTTTTTTATCAGGGAATATTGGTGTTGTTGACAAGAACATGTGTATCAGTGCATTATTCTTGTACACTGTGCATCGTGAACCACATAAGCATTTTTTTTAAAGAAAACTGACAAAAACAAGGTTTGGGATCCAATGCAATGAGTGATCGCATTGCAACAAATACTAAACGTCCCATATACAAGTAAATAAACCCTATAAAAATTTGTTTCTTTAAAAAAATTCTACTTGTGAAATATAGAGAGGGAAACCAAGAGACACAACTAGAAAATTAGGGCTTCCAATACTAAAAGTAACTGTGAAACTATAAATTAATTTTTTTATAATGCACTGAAATTCATTTGAATAATTCAGGGGAAAGATTGAAACTATGAATGGAATAAAATCACATACCTGAAATTTCTCCTCTGCAAATTTGTATGTAAATTGGCTCTTCAAAAAAATCTACCCACTCAAAAAAAAATTCTTGTAGATCTCTTTTGCAAAAATATCCCCTCTAACTTTTGGAAAAAGAATGAAATATTTGTTACGATTTTCATTTATAAAGACATACAATTTGAAAATATAAAATTCCCACTCTTTTTTTTCGCTATATATATTTGTGCATTGATTCTATTTGGTATTTTTTTTTTTACCCTTTAATGATGTGCCTGACTGTAATATGCACTGATGCATTTGTTATATGATCACAAGTGCATTTTTTTATTGGGGGAGAACCGATGCGCTTTTTATTGAGGGAGCATAGGTGCATTTTTTTATTGGGGGAGAACCGATGTGCTTTTTATTGAGGGAGTATAGGTGCATTTTTTTATTGGGGGAGAACCGATGCGCTTTGTATTGAGGGAGTATAGGTGCACGTTTTTATTAGGGAGAGCATAGGTGCACTTTATTCTTAGAGGAGCATCGGTCTTATTGGAAGGAATATGTGCACTAGTGTGTTATTCCTGTACAGTGCACACCATGAACTGTGGAATAATTTTTTTAAAAGAAAACTGACAGCAACATGTTTTGGGATCCAATGCAATGAGTGATCCCATTGCAACAATTACCAAATGTCTCATATACAAGTAAAGAAACCCTATAAAAATAAATTTCTTAAAAATAAATTCTAGTTGTGAAACATAGAGAGGAATACCAAGAGAAACAATCAAGAAGATAGGGCTTCCAATACTAAATGTTACTACAAAACCCTTTTGATTTTTTATAATGCACTGAAATTTGTTTGAATCAATGAGGGGAAATATTGAGATGATGAATAGAATAAAATCACATACCTACAATTTCTCCTCTGCAAAAATTTGTCTCTTCAAAAATATCTACCCACTCAAAAGGCTTTGCATGTAAATATATCTTGCACAAATATCCTCTCTAAATTTTGACAAAATAATGAAATGATGATTATGATTTTCATTTATAAACACATACATTTTGAAAATGTAAAATTCCCACTCACTTTTTTGGTGTATATTTTGGCGCATTTATTCAATTTGGTAATTGTTTTCTTTTTTCTTTACCCATTAAGGTTGTGCCCGATAGCAAGATGCATCGGTGTGTTTGTTATATAATCATTGGTGTGCTTTGTTATTGGGGAATCATGAATATTAATTGTTATTGGGAAGAGCACCGGTGCGTTTTTTTATTAGGGAGAGTAGTGTGCACTTTGTTATTGGGGGAGCCTCAGTGCGCTTTGTTATTGGGGACCACCAACAATATTTTAGAATTTTATATTAATAGTGATTATTAGTGCACTTTATTTGTTTTAATTTGTTAAAATCACCAAGGTGTTATGTTTTGGAGCACCGATGCACTTTTTTTTTGTAGGAGCATTGGTGCATTTTGTTATTGGGGGAGCACCAATGCACTTTATTATTGGGGAGCACCAATAATATTTTCGTATAATAGAGGTTATCTGTGATCTTTATTTGTTAAGTATCGGGGTGTTATGTTTTGGATCAACGATGCTCTTTGTTATTGGGGGAGCGCTGATGCACGTTTTTGGGGGAGAACCACTGTGTTTTGTTATTAGGGGAGCACTAGTGCACTTTTTTATTGGGGAGCACAGACAATATTTTATTATTTTATATTAATAACGGTTTTCGATGTGTTTTATTTTCTAAGCACCGGGGCGTTATGTTTTGTAAGAGCATCGATGCACACGGGAAACTTAGAAGCACCGATATGCATGGTCGATGTAGTGCACTAGTGTGCATGGTCGACGTATGAGCACCGGTGTCAAAACCTCTACAAAAACCTCTACCTACCAACCTCCACTAAACTCCTCTATTATAAACGTATAAGTGATAAAAAATTTAGGGGTTTGTGTAACAACCTCCATTAGAAGGTGCTCCCCTTCTAGTGTAAATTCCTACCTTAAATGTGATAAGATAAACAAATTGTTCTTACTTGTCTAACATCATATATTGAAAAAATCATTTATATTCATATATTGAAGAAGTCATACATAATTTGAAGTTAATATAACACAATTATGTGAAGTTTCTTCCTTCATATTCACCTATTCTTCTTTGATGGATAACATATTCTAGCACTAGGATTTTGCGACAAACACAACCAAAATACTCTAGGAATTCCTTCGTATGCATCCATAAATAACATATTCTAGCACTAGGATTTTGTGACAAACACAACCAAAATACTCTAGGAAATCCCGCCTATGCATCCATGGGAAAGAAAATGGAAGTTATTTTGATGCCTTCTCTATCATTATTCTCATATGTTCATAAATAAGTGAGGAGTTTCTTTCTCATAAATCCTTCCCCATGCCTATGGCATTTAATCAAGTTCAATAGTGAAAACCTAGAAGTAAGTTTAAAATAAAAGGTAACAGTCCACAATTTCTTTCATGTGTTTGTTGGAGAAGGAAACCTCATACATTAATTGTTGCAATATTTGTAGGAACAATTATATATATATATGATCAATGATACATAAAATATCATTTAGTGGTTGCCTCAAACAATCACAACCAATCAATTATGATAATTTTCTATATTTCTCCTTGTTTCAAAGAGGACACACAAGCCCAAATATTCACAAATATTTATCTACTCGCCAAGCCCAAATATTCTTACCTCCCTACTCCATCAAAGATTTAGCTACTCACCAAGCCCAATGATTCTAATATCCCTACCCCATCATGAAACCTTCCAATAAAGAACTAGCAGTTTCATGGTTGAAAGCGGAGGAAGGAAGAGAGGTGTCCATGCAGGTAACGACACTAAAGATACTTCATGAGGCATAGACTATAGCAAGACATCACTTACAGTGAGACCTCAAGAGAGTGTCAAAAAGAGTTACAGACTAGCTAATTATTATTTTTTAATTTTTTTATATTTAAATTGATTTTAAAACACTGACAAATATGGAAAGAAAATTTGCATACACCAAAGACTTATGTTCTGTCCAAAGTATTCTTTCCAATGAAAAAAACAAAAAAGAATATTTAGAAATTCTGAAATAGTTTTTTAAATTGTAAAAATATTCTAATTAATAAAATATTTTTCCAAAATTTTATAAAACACTCACAAGTGTCAAAGTTAAAACCTGCCCGATTACTATAGCACCTTTGTAGGTACTATAAATGGTTAGGGTTGATATATTTTTTTTTAAATGGCCACAAGATGAGAGATATAAGGGATGAAAAGTTACTTGTTATTTCTTGATGTAGTCACCTTTTTATGTTTACAAATAGATATTCATATATACATTTCTTGAGATAACTCACAATTTTAGGTATACAAATAGATATTCATATATATAAACTCTTCACAAGACACATATACCAATAACTCATAACTCAATCCAGGGCAAATGTCTAGTTAGAGATTTGAACCCAAGTAGGGAGAGTGTACTTATTTGCTTATTTTTTAGTTCATTTGTGACTTGTATTTTTGTAAGAGCTCTAAGAGATGTCTCCGTACTAGGGGTAGAAATAAAAAATGGTATTAATAATGCCACTAGAAAAATGATACCTAAGATATGTAGTAAAATAAGGATTTTCTTTTTAATTAGAAAGATGTATTGGAATGGGGTTCAATAAAAGGATTTTGAGAGGTGTTTTTCAATATTTGGTGAAATTATGAGTATCCCTTAATATTCAATTAAAGAACTTGCTATGTCACATGTCGCCCTTAATTTCTTAAATCTTTAGTGAACTTGGTTCTATTATTTAATTATTTATAAATCTCTAATATATCACAACAATATTCTACTTATTTCAATTATTGATCACAACATCGCACCTTAGTGTGCTCTTACATTGTGACCTACTTGATTTCCTCAATTTAGCATGCCCAAACCATACAATTTGCCAAATATTCATATATCTTAAAAATGGCATGCAGGTAGGAAACTAATGCTACCCTAACCCATTTCATTAGTGGTAGAGTCATATGTGGTCTATATAGTAGTCTATCAAATTCTAGGGCATGATTCCCAAGGTGTTTTTTTATGGGATAAAGAGGTGAAAATGCCCTCAAGGTTGTGGCATGATTCCCAATGGGCAACACTTGGGTTGCTTAGTATCATTCTTGAGTAGGTTTTGAACATTAATCATGTTCATAATGAAAGATGCAATGATTTTAATAACTCCTCAAATGAAATATTTTCCACTTGAGATACATAATTTGAAACCAACATTACCTTTAACTTTGAATAGAGTTTAGAGTAGTCATGATATTCAATAGCCTTAACATTTTATTAGAATTATTCAAGCTCCATTACATATCACTCTTCAAAAAAAATGGAGCATTATCAAATCCTCTATATATAAAATTCATAATCAAATAATTCTACTAAAATGGTCTCTCATTTCATGTTTAACATCAATTTCTCCATGTTATTGAAAAAAGTCGAGCTCAAAAGCACTTAATCAAATATCAAATTATAACTCAACTTTAAATAAAGGCTAGTTAAACCAAAAACCATAATAATGCAATAATACTGACATAAGAAGTAATAAATAATAACTCCACCACATTATTAGAACTTTGGGTAAAGAAGAGATGGAAGGTAGCAAAAAGCATTATAGTTGCTCAATCCACTAAAGGGGTGAATTATCAATTAAAGAACCATCATTAAAGTTGAAGTGATAGCAAGTTTACAAGGGTTTATGTTTCCACTAATTTATTATGAGGTAGTGTTGAAAAGTAAATATATAAAAAATATATAATTTTATAATTTAAAATATAGTTAAATATAGTTACTTCTCCAACGGGACTGATCCAGATCCAAACCCAAACCGTACATAATGAGTTTTAGCATTCTATGTGACAGATCCCTTATCTCGGACATGTATTCGTGGATTGTCTCTCTGCAAAAAATGATAAAAAACTATGAAAGAAAAATTACTGCATTCTATTTGAGCCATGTGAAAGCTTCAAAATTTCAACAGTCACACAATACACGAGCTACTCGTCCAAATTCACGTGGATTCTTCACCAAAACCTAAAATCCATATGTCGTTTGGGAAGTTCGATGGCCCCACATAATATAGATATCAGAGTCCGGTTATATATATATATATATATATATATATAACCGACAAACACCAAGTTGGAATAATAAAATCTATATGTTCATCTTTCTCTAAATACTATTATATCAACAAAGCATCTCTGCACACACTGACAAAAAAAAATCAAGTTGGAATAAAAAATCTACATGCCCATCTTTTCATAAATAATATTCAAACATAGCGGTCTATTCACTCTTCTTGTAAAATGGATATAACAAAAAGGAAATGACTATGGTATTGTAATGGTTGTTGGTATTCAATGTAGCCTCCCAATTGATTTCGATCACAATCAAGGTGTGGGGTGATCAAATAGCCTATACCACTCCGGATGTGGGGTGACCAAATATCCTATACCACTCCTATATTCTATACCACTCTTATAGCCTATAGTCAATAAGGAAAAAAGGGGAGTCAAGGAAGTGTTACTAAGAAAAAGGATTGTTAAACTCTAAAAGTGATATTAAATAAAATAAACAATTATATTTAATGGAATTGGAGGAAAAAAGAAGTGAAGATTTGATTTGGTCAAAATGAGGGAAAGATTTAAAAGGTCCAAAAGAAGGATAAATAGAAGAGAAACTCTTCCCCTTGGCATTATGATTTGATATCTTATTGAGTGCTCGTTGTAGCGAGCGTTTTCGTTGGGGTTTTGGACAAAACCCTTCCATTGCAGGTTTATTTTTGGTGGTGTAATATCCATCCTAGCTAGACAAAGGGGGATTCATCTAGAATCCTCACTTGAGTTCATTGTGGTGTCTGGTTCTATTACGGAGAGAACTTGGAGACTTAGCAATTCACATAGGGCATTGTGGTCATATTTAGGAGGAAACCCTTCATCAGATCTATCGACATTCAGAGGGTTTCGTGCAACTATGACATGAGGCATCCCCACGGGTCGAGCACAGGTTGTTCCACGAGGCCCGTCAACAGAAGATTGTAGGAACGATTTCAGGAATCAATGATAGAGGTAAGCAAGAGGAGTTTGAGACTGTACAGGTAGAGAAGGATCCCTCACGGGTTGAGGAAATTTGGCATCATCATCATCAGGTTCTTGTTGTGTCTTTGTTAGTTTCTAAAGCTGCAGTGCAACCAATAGCTTGTGTGTAGGAGGGTTTGGAAGATGTTGTTATAGCTAGTGGAGTTCTTGTATTGTGTGGTTTTGATTTGTCCATCAATAATAAATATGTTGTGGTTCACTTCTCTATTTTATGTGTAATGGTTGTATGAGACATTATTATTTTGATAAACATCTGCAAATTGTTTGATTAAATCACTCAAAGTAGAATAATAACTTGGTCAACAAACATATACTCCCCATATACCCTGGTTGGGGACATTATAGTGGTATCAGAGCTGGTGATTCTGCCATCATTTGATGCCTAGAAGAAAAGGGTCTGGGGTACAGACCTCTCAAGAATCACCGGAAAAAGAAACAGAAGTAAATCACACAGAGTCAGAGCCAAAAGGAGGCATGGAAGACCATGGTGAAGACAGAGTCTTGCAGCTATTGGAATCCATGGTCAGTGAGTAGGGACAGATGGCCACTGAATAGCGACAATTGACACGATTCCTGTCACAGTTCCTTACCAACACTGAAGCAAATCAAAGCCACGGAAGATAAAATGGGAATTAGTTAGAGGGAAGCCATAGAGGAAGTGGAGCTTATGCAGAAGGAGGTAATAAACATACCCCAACCCAAAGCAGGAGCCTAAATATCCCTAGGCCTTTATTAGCATAGTTTCTGACAGAACATCCTATGGAGGAAAAAGAGAAACCAAATCATAGGTTTGATATTAACACTTCATATAGGGAGTATGAGATGGTGCATGAGGATATCCATGAGAAAGTTTCCTATAAATACTTTTGCGACCTTAAACATAAATATGGTCCGAAGGAGGGGAACAGGGGAGCACATATCCCATAGAAATTTGATGTCATGCATAAGGAGAGAAGGTCAATTATTCAACCCTTTGATGGGTTAGCAAAGAGAACGGCCAGAGCCTGGGCACATAAGTTAGATACTTATCTCCAACTTCATCCGATGACTGAAGCCAAAGAAATTAAGTATGCCACCCTCCACTTGGAAGGAGAAGCTCATGAATTGTGTTACCATGGGTTGGTGACATTAGGGCATGCCAACATCACTTCATATGTGGAATTCACTTAGAAATTGATGGAAATGTTTGACCGGAAGGACCCTAAGATACATTTCAGGGAGTTGGAACAATTGGAACAGACAAGCACACCAGAGGCATACATCACAAATTTTCAAAGAATGGTAGTTATGGTTACAAATATCTCTCAACATTGGTTGGTTATGCTATTCACAGAGGGTCTAGTTGAACCCCTATGATTCAAGTGGATATTGGTGGCCACCCACCTATTCCAACTGGCTCCTCTTGACAGTTTTTAGTTCATCACGTTCTTCTGTACTTATTTGTAATTGTGGGTTCTACACTTCTAGGGTTGTTTAAATCCCTACACATCTTCCAAGTGGATACTAGTAATCTCCCACTTAATACGACTGACTTATTTTGTATGTTTTCATGTAAACACATCTTGTTGTACTTCTAGGGTCGTTTTGGGGCCCTAAACATTGCATTTTTGGCTCGTCACAATCAAACTATAGATGAAGTCAGAGTTTGACAATGTAATGTGTAGTTCTAGAAAAAACCTTCCCAATGAGCTATCACGCGCCTAAAACGGAGGTCATATGCAAAAGTTATGACCTCGAGAAGTTGAGGTACCAACTTACCATAGGGGCCCACATAAATTTTGGCGTTTCATCTCATAGGGTTAGTTTTTTGGATATCTAGGGTTTTGGAATTCATTAGTAATGATAAAAAAGCCATGGGAGCCTCATTTTAATGATTATGCTCATATGGATGTGTGTAGGAGCCACATATCTTCTTAGATATAGCTACCACAATTCGAGCAAGTGTTTCAGTTCTGCAGTTTTACAGTTTCATCCTATTTCATTTATTCAATAGAAGATATTTTTCATTGGATATCTATGTTGTTCTTCATATCTTTGTGTTTATTGTATTCAGTATGTTAATCATTTCCTTCCACTCCTAAATCTGGATCAGTGGTATCAAAGCAGTTCGCTCTTCATTTATTTTTCTTCGTGCATGTCCCCGGCAAGATCTGGGTACAAGAAGTTGGGACTCAAACCAATTGAGTCGTTGCAAGATTGGTCATGTCGAGCCCAACAACAACACATGGGAGACGAAAAGAAAAATGATGGAGCAGGAGATCCTTTTAAAATGTTGCTTGAGGAAGCCCTTGCCCGAAAAAGGAACGAAATTATAGACAACTTTTCACAGATCCTTTAGCAGTTGCCCACAGGAGAAGCATCTTCATCAAGAAGCCATGCAACCCCCTTCAAGGTACATGTAAATTTTAATATTTCATTATTTGAAGGACTAATAGATGTGGATGTTGTAGATAAATGGTTGAATCTGCTCGAAGGGTATTTGTCGGTCCACAATTTTTCCGATAGGGAAAAGATTACTTTTGCACTCCTTAAGGTCGTTCCCCATGTTAAGGATTGGTGGGACACTTACTCTGAACAAAGGGCCATAAAGGAATCCACAATTTTTGTGGTCGCCCTTACATGGGATTCCTTTTGGGATGCCATTAAAGAACAATACTACCATGTTGGAAGCTACGAGGACCATTACACTAGATGGACCACCCTACATCAAGAAAGGGACCGGACAGTACCAAATTTCACCAATATTTTCCATACCCTGTGCACCAAGTTGGGTATCAAAGACTCTGAATGACATCTGGTGCTCAAATACCGCGGTTGTTTGCATAGATACATTCAAATGGAAATTGAGTTTCTGGACATCACCTCATTGGGTACGGCTTATAGGTATGCTATCAAGATCAAGCAAAAATTTAAGCAGAAGAGGCGAGAGTTTGGATCTGCAAAATTCTCACAGTCGAAGTAGGGAAAAGGTGGCCCCAACCCACACAACAAGGGACAGAGCAAATATGGCCACTCTCATGACAACCAGTCGAAGCCACAACACAACAAGCACAATGAGAAGACGAAGAAGGACACGAGAAAATGGTGTGAATACCATAAAATCCCTTGGAACAACACTAAAGAATGTCGCTCCAAGAAGTCACTCATGGTCGAGCTGAAGGCTTCTGATTCAAAAGATAATTTTAATTCTGAATCAAATCTAGAAGGAGGGAAACAGATTATTGATGTTGAACCCAGTGCCACTGTCACTACCACCAAAGTCCATCCAAGTGAACCAGAAGAACCAGAGGAAGGGGAACACCTCTTTCACTCACATATGTGGGTAAAGGGGGATCCTCTTCATTTCATTGTTGATAGATATAGTCAAAAGAACCTGATCTCAGTATAGGTCATCAAGCGGTTGGAACTGCTGATGACACCACACCCACAACCCTACACCATCGGCTGGCTTCGCCAAGGAAGATATCTGCGTGTCATCCAACAATTTTTTCTACCCTATGGCATCAATCCTTTCAAAGATGAGGTATTGTGTGATATTGCTCCCCTTGAATTTTGTCATGTTATTTTAGGATAACCATATTTGTGGAAGCATCATGTTGTGTATGAGTCTATACCCTGCAGTGTTATTATTACATTGGGTAGAAAATTGTACAGGATACCATAGGTAGCATCGCCTACCGTTATTTCTTTAATCTCTACTAAGCAATGAAGTAAGGTCATTTCACAAACCGGGAAGTTCGTATTCTTTGTGATTCGTGGTCACAGTAAGCAGAAGGTCGTTGCCACATCCGTGGCCTTTACACATGGCCTCTCTTTGCAGCAGAAGCAAGTGGACGGGATTATGTAAGAGTACAGAGACATCTTATCCTCACCCATCAGGGTACCAACGCACTACTAAGTCAAGCATCCAATTGATCTAAACCTCGATGCACCTCTGCCTGATCAACTAATCTATTGTCGCTCGCTGATCGAAAATGACGAAATCAAGTTTCAAATCCAAGAGCTTCTTCAAAAGGGGCACATCAAACCCAGATCCTCACCTTGCGGAAGCCCGATTGTACCGGTGCAGAAGAAGGACAGGACCTGGCGAATCTGCATTGATTACCGATCATTAAACAAAATCACAGTCAGAAATTGGTACCCAATTCCCAAGATTGATGACCTTCTTGACCAACTCAAGGGGGAAAAGTTCTTCAGCAATATTGACCAAAAGTAGGGCTAACACCAGGTTACCATTGAACCAACTGATGTCTAGAAGACAACTTTCAAATCTAAATAAGGTCTCTTCCAATGGTTGGTCATGTCCTTTGGCCTAACAAATGCACCATCCACTTTCATGAGGTTGATGGATGATGTATTGAGACCCTTCACCAACTCTTTTGTAGTGGTATATTTGGATGACACCTCATCTTCAACAAAACTTGGGAGGAGCACATGCGGCATATTCAATAGGTTTTGAGTACTCTGTGGCAACACAAGATATATGCCAACTTGAAAAAAAATTCCTTTGGCATGAACAGGGTCCAATACTTGGGCTACATTTTTTTATGAGAATGGGGAACATGTTGATCCCGCTAAGATCCAAGTCATATGTGACTGGACTACCCCAACCACACTAACCGAGCTTAAGAGCTTCTTAGGACTGGCCAACTTCTAGTGACGGTTCATGTTGGGATTCTCCCATATTTCATGGGCCCTCAACCACGTGACCAAGGGTGGTGGCAGGGCAAAGTTCATGTGGGGGAAGGAACAACAATGAGAATTTGATGATCTGAAGAATCACTTGTTCTCAGATCGATTACTCTCCTTGCTTGATATGCAACAACTGTTCAAGATTGAGATTGATGCATCTGACTATGTTGTAGGAACAATTCTCACTCAGCATGGTCATCCAGTGGCATACCATAGTGAGACACTCTCAAATATTGTCTGAAAATACCCCACCTATGACAAGGAAATGTATTCCATTGTACAAGTCTGTCATCAATGGAAACATTACATTCTGGGAAAGGAGACGATCATCTGCAATGATCACAAAACATATTTACCGACTTAATGAGAAATGTAACCTCAAAACGAGAACTCTGGCCCAAAAAACCCATATTTTTGCATAAAAAACATCAAAATCAACCCCAGAATCAAAAAGTGGTGCTACTGATAGCACCATTTTTCTAAACGGGGTCAAACTTACAACATTTTTCAAAAATGGCCTTCAAAACTTAGACAATAACTCAGAAAAACCTTAAAATCATCACCTAAAAAAAAGATCTTTTTGAATTTTTGTTTTCTTTTCAAAACGTTAAAATTTGAGATCATTTGGAATTTTGTTTTTATCACTTGGTCCCATTAAAACCAAAACCTCAAAATCAACCATCAAATTGAAAAGTACTGCTACCGGTAGCATCCATTCTAAAATTGGGGTATGAAAATGACACAAATTTATAATGTGATAAAAGAACTCATCATTACTGTAAACAAAATCATAAAATCAACCATTAAATGTTTACTTTTTAAATCTTATTATCATGCAAAGCATAAGGTAATACATAATGCCATGAAAATATCACAATATAATTTAAAAAATCAGTGTCACTTTTAATAATTTTTTTACTTATAATAATAGAAAAGTAAATACAAGTTACATTGAATGAAACATAAATAATTTCTTAAAAGTATTGTTATATTGTCCATATTCAAAACATATGAGATAAGAAATTTTATTATATTATCCATAGTAAAAAACATATCATTCATAAAACATAACAAAATATTCATAACTTCATGTAAGATCATATGTAAGTTCAATGCTCATTTCTAGTTACCATACAAACATCATATGGATAAAAAAATGCATAAAATGTTTCATATAGTTATTCAGATTGACTCATGGTTTTTGAAATACCATCAGAGTCTACATTGTCTTCAGAGGAATGTTTGGATGAAGATGTAGATGATGCATACTCTTCTCTATTGTCTATGAATACACCATTTGAGTCTACATGCATGCCCAACATTTCAGATGTCAAATTCCTTTTAGATCTACGACTAGGTTCAATAGACTCCCATCTTGCATTCATTTCTTGTGGAAACAACCTCTTGATAATATTTGTTTTCTTGGAGCGAAGAGTTCCTCTCTTTGTCAAATTGAAGTCGTAAACAAGTATGTCAACATCATCTAATTTTAAGAGGTCAGTGCGACGACGAGTTGTATTTTGATCCTTTCTTTTTCTCTTTCTATTGGCATGTTTCTCAACCACCATCTCTGGCTTGTACACATCATTGAATGGGTGTGTACTTTTTGCATACTAATGCACTTCAATTGCAATAACATCATCATTTTATTTCTCAATCTTTATAACCTTTCCCATCCATAATGGATAACCATGTGGATCTTCAGTCGCTAAAACTGCAATCATGCTACCCTCCTTAATATCTTGTATTGAACCCTTGTAAAGGTCTTCCATGGCTTCGCGTTGTGCATGTGACCTTCATGAGCCAATATACATTTATCTTTCCTATGCTTTTGTAAACTCAATAGCACCTTGAGATTCTTGTTGAACTTCAACAATGTTTGTTTCTTCGGATTCATTTGGAATATTTTGTGGCCAATAAAATGGAGTCATCAACATTGTATCTTCATTTGTTGAGCTTCAAATTATGTCACTTTGACTATTGAAAAAAGAATCCCACTAAACAAAATCAGCAACATCAAAGTACTCATATGTATCCTTAATGGACTTTTTAATTTCTTTCAGGCATTCAGAATAATCAACATCTCTATTACGCCTCTCTGTATTATGGATTTCAACAACTGATTATAAAAATAATAACTTTGATGCCAAAATTGGACGATCTACAATGAACTTCAAAAATGATAAACCTAATGAAGGCCCTCATTCTGTAGTAGTTGAAGACTTATTTCCCCGTATAAGTGTTTTCCCATCAATTTTTTTGAAACAAAATTGATGTTGGAAGCTAATGTCATTAAGCTTCTCAATACATTTTTCTTCACGATGCGATCCCTGAATAAATCTTCGCATGTCAACAATTTCTTCTAATATATGAAAAACATGCTCTGGAATGTATGTTTTCTTAATACATTCAATCAATGATGGTAGACTTCCAACATTTTTCCTCTTCAATGTTACTAAAAAATGACTGACCATTTGATCAATATGATCATGAGTTTGTTCAACAAGAAGGAAACCAACTTTCACATTTTTAAAGATTCTCATTTCAACAAGCATGCTTAGATATCCAAACACAATTTGATTTTTATTTTCACGACTAATGTTGTCCAACTGTAGATACAGAACTTGAGGAAGATTTCCATACCAGTGAGTGAGCACATGATGAATTATGGTGATGGTCAGATTTGCATCATTATGAATATTTGGAGCTGTGAAGTAAACCCTTGGACACATTTTTTCATTGAAACCCATACAACCAACCAAGTGAAACTGAATGAAATTATCTTCCTCTAAATTTTTGGGTGTACGGACAAAATGTGGTAAAAGTGTTTTCTTCTGGTCCATGCCATCAATTATCATACCTAAATATTTGTTTGGAACATCATAACACTTCTTCCGATGTTTGTACAACTTTTTTCTTTCACTTGATTGTTGATTATGATGTTCTTGAAGTGCTTTCACTATGGAATCTGCACATGACATAAAATGAAAATATTGATCGTATGTTTATATAGTTGATAACTATTCAATTTAAAAAAAACAAATAGTAAATACATACCTCTTTCTGCCCCTTCATATTTATCTCTTTTTGATTTAAGAGTAACACATATACTACAAATCCCCATCTTTGACTTCTTAGGAATACAGACATTGTTGAATTGTTTCTTCCATATTCTTGTAAAAGATGCATATGTAATAAAATTACCATTTCCTTCAACACCTTTAGCATATCCTTTGTACAAGTTGTATATTTCCCTCCTTGAAAAATTATCTGGAATATGTATTGTGTCTCTATCTGACATACACTCTCCATGTTTGGAAAAGAAATCACGCATCCATGACAATGTAGTGTTTGTGAATGTCCCACTCCCTTGTCCATGATGTACCTTTGAATAAAATGATGGATCTTTTTCCAACCTTGTCTGGATTCTTGATAGACGAAAATTAACAATTGAGTGAATTTTTTTGAAATCCTTTCTGCAAAGTTAAATATTCTCAATGTGATAATCATATCCTGTATTGGTGGATATCATGCACCCCATCAAATATGAATTTTTCATGCTCTTATTCATTGAAAAATATGTCTTCCTTTTATTCAAGGAATACATGTAGTCCATGCTTTTCAAACAATTCTTTGGACAACAGTCACTTGAAATAAATTCACTTATGGAAATTGATTTAGTGAGAAATTATTTCCTAGACCTTGTATATCTAGAATGATTTGGATTGATATAAAAAGGTCTAATCCTTCTCCTAGAAACAATGTTTCTTTGCAATGTCTCCACTATTTCATCATCCTCACTAGAAGGATTTTCCTTATCACTAGAAGAAATATCAAGAAAAAACATTGTCAGGAGACTGAACTAGAGAATGTCGATCACCTTTATTTGTTGTAGTTGAATGATTGATAACATCATCATCAACATTATGTCCACCATTTCCATAATCATCTTCATTGCTTTCAAAATCCCCACTTGAGTGAAACTTTTCACCATCCTACTTAGTGCCTTGAAAATCTTCATCGGTATCTTGAAAATACTCACTTGGAGGAAAATCAACATCATCAACATTGTTTCCTTTTAATTTATCACTCAGGAAAGAGTGTCCACCAATGGCATAATCATCAAGAAAAACATTGTCAAGAGACTGAACTAGAGAATGTCGATCACCTTCATTTGTTGCAACTGAATGATTGAGAACATCATCATCAACATAATCATCTGGAGGAAAATCATCATCAACACTGTGTCCACCATTGACATAATCATGTTCATTGCTTTCAAAATCCCCACTTGAGTGAAAATTTTCACCATCTTGCTTAATTCCTTGAAAACCTTCATCAATATCTTTACTTTCCTCACTTGGAGGAAAATCAACATCAACATTGTTTCTTTTTAATTTATCACTCAGAAAAGAGTGACCACCAATGGCGTAATCATCTTCACTACTTTGAAAATTGCCACTTGAGATATATTCTTCATCATCCTCATTACTGGCTTGAAAATCCTCACTTGGAGGGAAATATTCATTATCCTCATCGGTACCTTGAAAATCCTCACTTGGAGGGAAATCATTAGCACCAACATTGCTTCTTTTAAATTCCTCATTCAAGAAAGACTGACCAACATTTCCATAATCATCATGATTACTTTTAAAACCCCACTTGGGGGAAATTGTTCTTCATCCTCATTCGTGCCTTGGAAATCCTCACTTGGAGAAAACTATTCATCAATACCTTCAAAATCCTCACTTGGAGGAAATTCATAATCACCAACATTGTTGTCTTTAAATTCTGCAGTCGGGAAAAAGTGTCCACCATTGTCATAATCATCTTCACTGCTTTTAAAATTTCCACTTGAGGGAATTTCTCCATCATTTTCATTGGTGCCTTGGAAATATTCATCGGTACCTTGAAACTCCTCACTTGGGGGAAAATTTTCATCACAATCATTTAAACGTTGATCATAGTCTCCACTTTAACCTACATTTTGATTATTTTCATTACTATTAAACTGTTGACTAGATTTATCACCATCATATTCCTCCTCTTCATCATAGGTGCCTTCAAAGTCCTCTGATTTAGGACTTTCATAAGGAACATGTTGAATAAAATTGCTTGCACTATGATCAAAATTATGACTAGCTAAAAAATACCACACCTCATTTGCATTA
>JASDQU010883395.1:0-22420 GCA_032191745.1 Picea mariana
AATACCCATCCCAATGGAGAGTTATTTTACGTTGTATGTCATATGTGTGTACAACACAAACAATTGTCAAAGACTAGGAGTTTGCTTCGGTAAGCATGTTCATCGATTTGTTTATCTTTGTACTTTTATTTGGCATACTTCATTTGGTACAACTATATTCATTACACTAACATGCTATGTATACTATAACATCGAAGGTCTTGTAACAAAAGGGTATCATGGATGTAAATGTTGTGGACCTTCTATAAAGGTTAGGTGGTCTAATGACCTACGGAAATCAGTGTATGATTGTTTGAGGGTATTCCTTGAAGAAGACCACCATTATAGAAGAGTTTCATCTTCTTTCAATGGTAAACTAGAGAGAACCTGAAGACCTAAAATAATGACACTGATAGATTGGAATAGGGCATATGACATAGAGAAGGAGAAGTAAATGGCATAATTATTTGATTCAAATGGGCAACCTATGTTTGATGATCTTGATTTTTTTTACACCTATGTCGAGAAAATTCCCATTGGGGTGAAAAGAAAATTTATATTTTATGAGCTTCAATATTGGGAGCATCTTAAGATTGGCCACTTACTAGATCCCATGCATATATTCAAAATTGTTTCATCTTCTTTATGGAGGAACATATCATGGAATAAAAGTGACTCATTGGATATCAGGATAGATCTTATTGCTTCGAATATTAAAAAGACACATTGGCCAAGAAACAAAACTAAAGAAGAGGTTGGTCCCTCTTGGTATTTTAAATAAGTTGATGTCCCATGGATTTTGAAGAAAGATGATCTTTCTATGGCGAAGGATGTTATATTGGGTGTGAAGGAACCTTATTTGTATGGGTCGAATCTATAACGTTGCTTCACTGTAGACGGGAATTTGTCAAGGTTGAAATCACATGACAATTTGAACCTTCTAAGGGTATGTATGATGAATACATGGTTCTTATTCTATACTGACTTCGATAAAAATATGTTATGCACTCACAGTTTTATGGAAATTAGTGATGTTTGTGTCTATTTTGTAGTATCATTACCCTTTTCTCATGCATGGTTTTGTGAACCGTGGCTTCCCCCAGGACTTGTGACATGCCATATCGAAATCATATGCATTTGTATGTTGGATCAAAACAAGGGAGATTCATATGGCTAGCATTCCATGGTGACATCGCGAGATAGATCTCATTATTTGTATGTTTGAGAAGGAACTTCCCACGAGTTTTATGGATTTGCAAGTTCATCTTCTAATTCACCTACCTAATGAGGTTGAATTAGCTAGGGTGCTCTCATGTCATTGGATGTTGTTCTTAGAGAGGTACATACAAAAATTGAAGGGGTTTGTTCGACAAAGGGAAAAACCGAAGGGCTCTATGGCAGAGGGGTACATAGTATACGAGTCTTCCTATTATGCCATTGAGTACATAAAGAAAATTGATGATGCAAAAGAGGCAGTCTTTTGGGACGACCATCAAGATGAGGAAAAAAGGGAAGGGGAGATACTCCAAATGAACGGAAAAAGGTTCTTGATAAAAAGTAAGTCGGTTATATTTTGTCAATTTAGTATAGAGAATTTTTTTACATTTAAGTTGATAATATATATTTCATCCCATGCTATTTGTTTTGAATTCTTTAATACATCAAAAAATTTAGAAATTTCGATGCCATCAATAAATTCATTCTTTAAGTTGATAATATATATTTGATATCATGCTATTCATTTTAAATTTTTGTAAACATCGGTGAATTTTGAAATGGATGACATCAACAAATTTGTTCTTTATAATGCGTAGGCAATAGGACCATGGGTCACGCTGTATTAAGAGAAAAGAAGGAAATGAGACAGTGACAAGAAAGCATTAATACGGTTGAATGTTAGAAGCATGCATTATCCTGATCATTTGAAATAAAATATGCCAAAAATATGTCCCAACAGTTGGGTGGCTAACCAAATACAAGAGAAATATGAGGTGTCTGGTTGAAACCCACATGGAGAAGATCTGTATGCACTAAACATAGGGATCGGGTGCAACAAATCTATAATAACCTCTATGTTTACCACATTCTATTTATAATATTACACATTTGAACTGTAAAACATATTATATTTTTATTAATGCTTCGGTTATTAGACATATGACATCGTCCTTTGTTCTCATTTTTACAAGTGCATTTATTCCCATCTATGTGGGAATGTGGACATCATTTTCACACTAAGTATGCTAGTGAAAGCCACATCACACAAGATTGTAGAGTGGAGGTCAAATTCGACCAATCTAGTCGTGTTAGGCACCGTGATGAAAACTTGATAGAGGGGAAGTTAGGTTACATTGGAAAGATACAAGAGATAATGAAAGTGGACTTCTCATCGTTTCAATATGTTATTTTTTGTGGCAAGTGGTGGGATATCTCGGACCGGAGAAATGTAAAGGAAGATCATGATAGTGGGATAATATGTATTAACTCTAAAAAAATGTGGGTTGAAAGTAAGGAGCCTTATGTTTTCCCAAAACATTGCAACCACATGTTTTTTACCTAGATGTGTTGGATGGGGATTGGTGGTTCATACTGAGACATGATCTGATATCTAAACATCCTTTTGATAACAACAATGTTACAATTCCAAGCGAGGAATATAATCAAGGTGATGGCAACCAAGATTAATTTGTAATTGATTTGTTTGGGCATTTATATTGTGGTTGTATCATTTTATTATGGGTATCTATAAAAGACAATTAAGTTTTTTTTTTCCTTCATCTTTTAATTATGTTGGATATGAAAAGTTAACAACCATTTACAACCACCATATTGAAAATACATTAAACAGACATACAAGCATAAGATGTGGTTTTGATATATTTTCATTGTCATATTTATAGTTTATTATAGCAAATTTATATGGTATTGTATTAAAATATGTTTATGTTTTCCTTTGAATTGCTAAGAATGAATTGATATATCACAAAGTCGGTGGCGTACAATATAAAGATTTATTTTAAATTATATTTTATTTAACAAAAAATGAAGATTTTAAAAAGTATTCAAACCTCAAAAATTTTATTGTTTAAGAAAATCAAAATTCAAATAAATATATACTTACTTTGATGGAACTTCTGAGGAAAATTCAAAAAAAAAAACTTCGTGCAACATCTACAATACTTATGGTGTTGGCATTACCAACTTTGATGGCATTCCCCACCTTAACTAGTGCAAATATCATGGCCTTCACCTATTCCACTCTATTATTTAGTTTTATACTCATATAAACTTATGTTAATCATTTGTTTTGCGTTCTCCTTGAAATAAGTGTCAATATAGGAAGGACATGGAAATTCTAAAAGTGTCTTTTTCTAGAACCTAGTCAGAATTAAGGAAAATTTTAATGATCCATACTTATCTAAAAGTATAGAAACCCTTGTCAATTTTACTAATTCTTAAAATACTATTTATAAAATGTTAGGTGATATTATTATTTAATAAAAGATTCATAAAGTTTGTATTAGAGTAAAAAATCATGAAACCATTTCTTCAAAAGTGTATAGATCAAAATCTATTATTATTCTCTATATTTATTATTTTAAATTTAATTGAATAAATTTCATATATTACAATAGCTTGGTAATATAAATCAATAAAATCTTTGGAAAAATTAAATATCAATAAAATATAATTATTTTGATTTTAGTAAACAATTATATTATTACTTTGTCTTGTAATCTTTGAATAATAAAAATTAAAAAAAATAACATTATTATTACATCATCGACATTACTATTAGTGAACAATTATTTTATAGTGTTATCATTATAATATATGAAAAAGACATAAATATTCAAATTATAATCACTTCACTCATCATATTTAAGTATTTTTTGTTTCTAAACATGTGTAATCAACATATTGTATCTTGTTGGACAACAAATGATTCACCTTGAACAACAATTAAACATTATATGGCATTAATGGTTATAACTTTTTGCAATCACAATCCAAGTTAAATGCTTTCATAAAGGCGAAGTTAAACATTATATGATAGTTCTATAAATTTAAATGAGTGATACATATCAAATTTCACTTAAAAATAGAGAAACCACTAACAATGTTTGTCATTAGCATACTAATATTACATTTTATAAATGAAACAACAAAAACAACCACAACATTATATGAAAAACATAATATACATGAGAAATATATATATGAATATACATGTCAAACATACATCTCAACAAAATTTGCAATAAACATGTCATATATATATCTCCAATCAAATACAAAAAAATCAGTATAAATGTTAATCAGTACCACTACTAGCTAGGCCGACCACCAGGGCCAGGTGCATTAGTGTCTTTTCTACCAAAGGTAGAGTCTCTATCAAGAACAACTATCTCATAAACAAATGTTGGCAAAAGTGCACTATCAAGTGTCTCTATATCAATATCATGAAGATGTGCATGAATAGTACTAGATGTGATCATAGTGTTCAAAGCATCAAAAGCATGTGACACATGTGGAGGAAGAGAAGGAGGAGGGGGGTCGATGGATGATGACACATGTGGAATAGGAGAAACACAATGATCGGTGGATGGTGACACAAGCGGAGGAGAACAGAGAAGATCAGTAGAATATGGTGATGCATGTGGAGGATAAGCAAGAGGGGGGGAGGAGGAGGAGGAGGATCAAACATGGATACAAATTCAGACACATGTGGAGGGAAACGAGCGGAGGAGGAGGATCATACGTGGATGCAGGTTCAAACACATGTGGAGGGGAAGTAAGAGGATCCGTAGATGTTGAAACTGACTCATGTGGAGGATAATTAGGAGGAGAAGGAGGACCATGTGGTAGAGTAGAGGATGTGGATGGCTCTGTTGATGAGCTAGATATAATGGGATTATGAGCACGACCCCTCAATGTATCAATGAGGTTGATGGCACAAATAATGGGATGCATCAACATCATCATGTCACAAGGAAAATTCCTCCATGTAGTAGAGATATCCTTTATCCATAATATGTCTCAAGCGAGTGCAGATACCACTTTGTGACTAGTCATGAGACGACATAGCTCATCTGCCACCTTTAGTTGGACTCTCGTATCTAGACTGCATGGCATGTGGGGTCTCTGTAGTACTGGAGATTGGTCCTTTGCCTCCTCCATGACCTCATCCTCATGTTGGAGAGGTGCATCCCCAACATATGTGTCAATATCTGCAAAAAAATAAATAATAATAATAATATAATTAAAACAAAATGTTATAGTAAATTACATGTGCATTAAATAAGAGATAAAAATATGCAAATAGATTGATCAAAACATAATGATAGTATTATCTCTCTCATTTTCTAGCTCCTCTACTATAAATGATATGTTTGGACATGCTCTCCAATCTATCCCTATGTACGGGTACTCTACAATATCGAGGACATGATCGTCCTCGCTAGACAATAAATCAAATACCTCTCTTCCCACTGGAGTAATGGGAAACTCATCCTGGCCCCTCTTGGGCATAAACTGTCCCCACATGCACATACACGCATCAAACATAGGCCTAGCAAGAAAGTAGGGTATCTCTGGCCAAGTGACATGAACCCTCTCAAAAAATAGTGTATAAAACTCATACGTGAATGGGAAGAATCTTTTCCCAGACAAAACAGATCGACAATGATCTAATGCATGAAGAAATTGTCTTAGAAAAACATCCTCCCACCTAATCAATTAGGGCTCTTGCAATAAACTATCTACATAATACAACATAGAGAAACTAATGTGCTACCCATCAGAGTTATTTTGTGACAGTGAGGAGAGAATATGACACAGGCACCTAACGTCCTGTCTCTGAAATGAACCTATCCGCAACTGACCACCATGAACCTGGAACTTCAAAAATAAAAGAATATGCAAACTGACATATCTTTGCACATATGTTAGTGGGGTCTCTCCTAAAACCCCGAGCAGTAGTATAGGGAAATGGGGAAAATACACCCCCATCCTAGATAACCCAGTGATAAAATACACATCCTCTTCCATGGGATGATACCACAGATTGGGATCGACCTTGAACCCCTATCTCACATGATCCTAGCGACATGTCAACTCCTATAACAACGCAGAGTTCCCCCTAAGGTATGTACCTTCCCAATAAAACTTCAAGAGGCCAATATCCATCAAGATGCCATGTGTCTGTTGTGAAACAGGGAGAGGGTACAACTCCCTATCCTTATCCTTGGCCTCCTACGCACACACAAATCTGTGCGTCTCAACTTGTCGTTGCTTCGCCTCCTCCTCCATTTGTCATCATTGTCTTTGATTCACATAGAAATATTGTTAGGCACACAGATATAGATAAAATAAATTGAAATTATAAAACAAATACATATATAAATGACATGTATTTAAAAAAAAAAATGTTTTGCAAAAAAATATTTAAAAGCAATTGGTGCAACTCCAACAGAACATCCACCCTGAGGATGGTGCATTATATATAAAAACAAACACCATTAAATGGTGCATCACATAGGATGGTTTGCACCAACTCATTGCTTTTAATCGCGTTGGTTCAATGCTTTTAACAACACCGGTTCATTTCATTAACAAAGATGCACTGCAACGCTAAAATTTATAGCGTGCAAATCCATGGTTCCCTTTGTTAAAATGAAAGCACTGGTGTGCCATGTCTACCAGAGCACCGACATACTATCTACCGGTGTGTTGTATTACTAATGCACCGCTAATGGGCCTTACAAAAGATGAACCACATTTTTTATTTTTCAAAACATGTTGTGGTACGTACAGTCAACATTTACGTATAGATATGCGACATCTATTTACACAGCGCCATGAATTGTAGCGGTGCGCCTACTAAGTTACACTGCTCTAATTGGCTATTCAGAAATTTCCTTGGTGTCATTGTATTTATGACATTGGTGCATTTGTTGGACTGATGGGCACCGTTGTGCTAAACTTCATTATCGCAGTCGAAGATGTGCAATGTGTTAATATTAATGCATCGGTACCACTGTGACAATAGAGCACTGGAATTTTGTACCTCGGTGCATTGTAATGGATAGATCACTGGGAACGAGGCATCCAATGAGATGCCCCGCTAAGAAAATTCGACCAATATATGTCCCGGTGTGTTTCTCTACACAATACCAGTGTGTTGGATTAAAATGGTTGCACATCTACGTTAAATTTTATAAATTGTTATGGTAGCGGTGTCGTTAGTTAAGTGAAGTGTACTGGTGTGTAATGTTCAACGACACAGATGTGATTTATTCGATGCATGTATTTTTTATTATAAAGTATGGCGGTGCATTTGAACATTGACGTGTCAGGGCATTATGTTTCAAGTATTCCCCGACACGGTTGGTTAAAATTAGTGCACAACTACATTAAATTTTATATATTGGTGAGCTAGTAGTACGGTTAATGAAGTGAAATGCACAGGTGAGGGTAGAAGCCCATTGTGCGCCGGTTTCGGGGCGTTTCGAAGGACACACCACTTTGTTTTTAATAATTTATTGCGGTGTGCTTGCTTGAACAGTATTGATGCATAAATATATGAGACACACTGGAGGTGGTGCTCACTGTGAATTTAACACAGTACACATCGCTTCATGGCGAGCCAAACCGTTCAAGCGCGCCGCGAAAAATTGAAAAAAATGTCAAATTTCAAGCTAAATTCTAATTTTGATTGGATGAGAATCCAAATAGGAAGGTAATAAATAATTTACCTAGTCTCTTCTATCCTAAGGAGGCATGCTTTCACCGTTGAGAGAAATGAAAATTTGTGGTAATTTTCAAATTTTGAAAATGTGTGGAATCCATCAATGGAGCTATCCAAGTCAGTGTAGAGCACCGGAAACATGGTGTATTAGGAAGAAATGTGAGCATTGGTGCTTACTTGAGAGTTTGATAGCACGGGATGGACTGTAAAAATGAAAATTGGTTTGGTAATTTTTTTATATTTACCCTACCATGGTGCGCCTGACAACAGTGAGGCGCACCAATGCGTAATTTTCAACGACACCAGTGTGATTTATTCAGTGTGTGTATTTTTATTATAAAGTATGGCAATGTGATTGAACATTGACATGTCAGTGCATTATGTTTCGGGTACACCCCAATGCAGTTGGTTAAATTTGGTGCACCGCTAGGTTAAATTTTATATCTCGTTGAGCTAGCGATGCGGTTAATGAAGTGAAATGTATCGATGCGAGAATCTCATTGTCCATCAGTTTCAGGGCGTTCAGAAAGACGCATCGTGTTTTTTTTTTAATAATTTTTCCTGGTGCGCTTGATTGATCAGATTCAATGTGAAGATATATGAGACGCACTGACAACAACGCTCACTGTGAATTTAACATAGTACGCACTACTTCGGGGAGAGCCAAATTGTTCAAGCGCTCCACGCGAAATTAAAAAAAAGGCCAAATTTTCAAGCTAAATTCTATTTTTTATTGGATGAAAATGCAAATAGGAAGGTAATAAATAATTTACCTGGTCTCTTTTGTCCTAAGGAGGCATGTTTTCACCGCTGAGAGGAAATGAAAATTCGTGGTAATTTCCAAAATTTGGAAATGTGTGGAATCCACCAATTGAGCTATCCAAGTCGGTGTAGAGCACCAGAAACAAGGTGTCTCAGGAAGAATCATAAACATCAATGCTTGCTTGAGATTTTGGAAGCACGGGATGCACTATAACAATGAAAATCGGTTTGGTAATTATTATTTTTTTACTCTACTGTGATGTGCCTCACAATAGTTAGGCACACCGATGTGTAATGTTCAATAGCATCGGTGTGATTTATTCGGTGCATGTAATTTTAGTATAAAGTATGGCGGTGCTACTGGAACATTGACACATTGATGCTTTATTTTTCATGAACACACTGGTGTGTATATACCTTAAAGGTGCACCGATAAAAAAACCTTAAGCCTCCCACCTCCACTAACAACCTCCGCTATAAATAGCTAAGGGATCAATTTTGGGGGGAGGTTCTGTAAAAATCTATGCAAGAAGGTGTTCTCCTTGTAGTGTTGTAAAATGAAGTTTCAACTTCTTGTTATGGAATTTTTTTGTGAATCAATGCAGTTGTCACAGCTCTTCTCAAAGATAAGATAATGTCATTGTAGACACTATGTAGTTCTATGTACATTGCAATGCTTTTCACCATTAATTCATTAATAGAATTTGGATTTCATGGTAATACTCTGCTTTCAATTTTGTATCTTGTGTACTCTCTACAATATTGTGCATTATTTTATTTTGATCGCAATTCAATATGAATTAGTGGTATTAGAGAACTTTATGATTTTTTATTTTTTTGTGCATGTCCATGAGATTAGGGTACCTAGAGCTAGGTGTTGAGATACATGAGCCTAGTGAAGATATTCCTCACTAACCAAGTGGTCTCCCATGGTATATGAAATAAAGCAAGACAATGGAATAATAGATACTATCAATTTATTTCTCTAGGATTCCATTGAGAGACAAACAAAGAAGATGATGGATCATTTCACCCAAATCTTTCGACAACTTGTGACAATGATAAAGTCACCTTCGATACACATTCGTTTTTAGGAGTAACGCCCTTTTAAGGTACAAGTTAATTTGTATATCCCTCTATTTGAGGGAAATATAGATACAGAATATTGGGAAATATTTTTCTATCAACTAAAGAGTTATTTCTTTATTCACAACTTTTCCAACAATGAGAAGAATACCTTCACAATCTTCAAGTCCCTTCCAAGCCAATGTCAAACAACGGTGAGAAACTTACTATGTGAAACATGCTTGAGATGATTCTAGAATGCATCTCATAGAGCCCACTTAGGGGGGGATTTTTATTGATGACCTTAAGGAGGAGTATCATCCTATTTGAAATTATGAATACCAACACACGATATGGACAACCTTGCATCAGGGTAAAAACCACACTATGAAAAAGTACATTAACACTTTTCATACCCTACATGCAAAGTTGGGTATCAAGGACTTTCAGTGGCACTTGATTCTCAAATACAACAATGCCTTGCAAAGTTACGTCCAAATCAAAATGTAGTTTATGTGCATATCTTAATTGGGAATTACTTATCATTATGTTGTTAAAATTGAGGAAATTTTTTTGCACTAGGGTGAGAAAGAGTTTGGAGCTAGAAATCCATCACATCAAAGAATGGAAAAGTTGGCCATAACTCTCAAGACAAAGGAAAAAAGCATGAATAACCAACCTCAATACAACCAATCCAAGAAACTTGCAAATAATAAGAATGGGAAGTTGAAGAAGAATACAAGAAAATGGTGTGAAACCCATAAAATCCCTTGGCACAATAATGATGAATGTCATGATAGACAACCATTATTGTTTGATTCGAAATCCTATAAATCTGATTTATCCCAACACCACTAGATCCCACATATAGGGGAAAATAGATCATCAACTGAAGTCCCAATGTTATTATCACCATTGAAAAGGTCCAACCAAAGGAGCTAGAGGATCCCAATGAAAGTTCTCAATGCCTCTTCCTCTCACAAATGTGGATGAAAGGGACACCACTGCATGTCATTGTTGACAACATTTTCTAAAATAACCAGTAGATTTTGTTAATAAGATGAAGCTATCAATGATGCCACAACCCCAAAAATACATTGTCAGTTTTCTAAGCCAAGGGTGAGACGTCCACATCAATCAAGAGTGTCACTTACAATACAAAATCACACCCTTTATGGTGCTCTTTTAGGATGACCATATATGTGGAAGCTTCATGTTGTGTAATGGTCAATACCTCGTTGTGTTATTTTTACCTTGGGGGGTCATATTTATAATAAATGAGAGGTAACCCCAACTACAACAATCTTTCTAATCAGTTATAAGCAGTGCAGGAAGACAATTTCTCAGTTTGGAATATTTTTCCTCTTCATGGTCCATTCATAAGGAGAAACAAAAATCAATGCTACTACCAAGACCTTTGCAAGGGGTACCTTTACATATTAGCGACGGGTATATTAGTTGGTGGAATAATACAAAGATATATTAAGCTCACCTAAAGGAATATCACTCAACTACTACGTAAATCATGTAATTAGTTTGACACAAAGTGCCCCTCTACCCAATGGCCTTGTAAATAAATTATCTCTTCTAGATAATAAGGAGGTCAAATGCTAGATTCATAAGCTAATACAGAAGGGACACATTAGACCAAGCTCCTCAACTTACAAGAGCCCAATTGTGTTGGTTCATAATAAGGATGGGACATGAGGAATCTATATTGAGTATTGTTATCACCCAATCTAGCACTTGTGCAAAGCCTTCACAAGATGCTTGATAAATGTAACATATGGAAGTAATTTCTATTGTTACCTAAGTAGTTACTTCCCTCGTTTTAGTGAAGGATTGAGATACAACATAAGGGTGGGTTCCTTAGCAACCTCAAAGGATCCTATAACAAGTCAATACAAGTCTAGGACCCCTTATCTTGGTTACTTGATTGTACCACCAGCTTGGTCAAGTTTCAAGGTAAAGTCAAGGTGGTTCAAACAAGGCAAATTTAATGTGTGTGTGAAGGGTGTTTCTAAGACAATAGATATATTAACCAAAAAAAAAAAAATCAAGAAAATGCCCTAAAACACTAGCAATTAAAGGAAAAATAAAATGATGTAAATAAACTTGAAACAAGAGATTATTCACTTTAGCAAATAACAAGTTTATAACAACAACAACAAAACGGTCCTAAACTAGTAAATAATGCAATGAAATAGTCATTAAATGCAAGATAATAAATTATCAAACCAAGAACTAATTATTGCTTAAATGAAATAGCATGAAACCACTTTAAATTAATCCAAGATGTCAAGCCCTAATGGATGAAAATTGCAATAATGAAGAAATAAATGATGTTAGAGATGATTCTAGGTTAAAAATGCAAGACGTCAAGCTAAGAATGGTAAAGGAATGAAGATGTGATGCAACTAGACCTAAACTTAGCACAAGACGTTAAGGAGAAAGGGAGTTTAGGGTTTAAATCACTTGCAATGGAGAAAATACCAATGCCATATAGCTTCCTTGGGAAAATGGAGTCCAACATGCAACTTCTATGGAGAGAAAAGGAAAGGAAAAGACTTTAAGGTTGAACCCTAGGGTAGTCCACCACAAGCCCTAGGTATCAATATTCTACAAAAGAAACTTAAGGTTTTCCACTACAAACCATAAGAGGTCATCCTATGTCTTTAGAAATGCCTTTAGCAAGGGATATAAAAGGATCTTGGTTAAAACCCTAGAGTAGTCCACTACAAACCCTAGAATCATAAACTATAAGAGCAAAACTAGGGTAGTCCACGACAAACCCTATTTAAACCTTATGTCCTTCACCAAGATTTAAATGAATGATATCATGGAAGATAGTCCACTACAAATATTCCTTAGGATTTCAAAACAAGATTTATCCAAAAGAAACAATATACCATGAAAAATCACCACTTTGATAAAGCACTTACTTAATACATCAAGAATAAACCATCCAAGACTTGAAAAAAACACTTACTAGTCAAATAGTTTAGCATGAAGAAACCCTAGGAATGTAGTCATCCAAAAAATACTTGCAAAGCATCCACTAGATCATTCTCCAAAAAGTGTGCACAAGTACTCCATAGTGAGAGAAAAGTAAACAAGACAAGTGTAGAAGTGATTCTCCATGAGATGAGTTATGACTTACAAGTGAAGAAGCACTAGCCTATATATATGAGGAAACCCTAGCACTTTACCTCTCTAGAAGCCCCTAAAATACATTAAATCCATTATACAAGGTGGATAGGTCTAGGGGAACCCCCAAAATAGCCTCCAACATAAAAATATAATGCTAAAAAACTAAACTATATCCTCGAAAGGTCACACGTATGGGTCTGAGAGTCTCCAAGGGAGGTGATGTCATCCTCCAAGGGGTACAAAGGCCTCCAAAGGCCACGTCTCTCCTCAAAAGGTGTGGATCATAATCAAAGGGTCACATCCCCTCATCAAAGGTCATGTCTCATCATCCATCAAGTGCCAACTCATCACCATCAATGCTAGGTCAGAGCAAGAAAGCATCAAGTCACCTCAAGCATGATGAAATCATCAATATGTGGAATTTTCCAAGCCTCAAGCATGACATCATCATAGGAAGGGGTCTATAACCTCTCTAAAGAGGTGCCTCATCATCATCAAGGACAATGGGGTCCATCCAAACCCTAATATCCTCAAAGGGTGCAACATCCAATTGTGTGGGATTCTTTCCCCCTTAGTGACATATCGAGTTGTATTCTCAACATCCTAGCTCATCTATGCAATGTCCAAGATCCAAACAGTGTCGACAAGTGTCAAGGAACATGTTAAGTCATCACCTAGCCCAATGCTCATCATCAAAGGTGAAACATCCTTTGTATAGTGCACAACGTCCAAGGTACAAGCATGAAGACATCCTCCTAAGGACCATGTCAAGGGTCTTACTTCCTAAGGACAAAATCAGGTAAGACCAACAACTACAATATATAAGAGCCATTAGAATCATACAAAGTTAGCCACAACTTAATACAAAAACTAAGTAAGTAATTCACATTAGGTCACATGAGGTATCTTTTTTAAACTTCACATTAGCTCAAGACTTTATGCAATTTTCCATGTTTAGGTATGGGAGGCCCATCAAGAGATCCTATTAGGTGTGTCAGTACCCAAGTAGAGGATTAGTTATGGAGAAACCCTTTAAAGTGTAAGTATAAGTGAATGAGGTGTCATGGGGTTTAGTTCATGGTCATGGTGTCATTGACATGCAAGGCCACATGTGAGTACATATCCATGAGCACCTTTCTAGAGGGAGCACTTGGTGCTTGAGTTACCCTTTCCTCGGCAGTGTGTGTATTCCAAACCTCTTCTTTCCTTTTGATATTCTTGTATTTCTTAGAAAGTCCCCTTTTCAGGTTCATGAATTTATTATCTTCCTAATGGGATTAAGTCATTTTTATTTGATAAGCATTCAATGCATTAGGACTAGGGGCAATCACCTCATAGTGTGGGGGTAGAGCTTAAGTTGACCTTTGGATTTTGATTTGGTCATTTGTCATCTCATTGTTTCTTCTTTGATAGCATGTTATTTTTTTGTTCTTTTTTACCAGCTGCATCAACCTCGACATTCTGGCCCTTCTTCTCATAGGAGGATGAAAGCACAGACCTTTTTGTGATACAAGTAACAACCATTTCCAAAATATAGGACAACAGAAGGAAAATAGATGGAATGTGTTAAGTATGGAAGAGAGTGGTGCATTACCCTTATCAAGGCCTCCTAGTAGTACCCTTGTTCCCCAAGAGTGACAACACTAGACTAAGATGCATATGATGACCACCAAGGTGAAAAAAGGGAAAAATCATAACTTCCAAGAAATCATGATCCATTATCTAACTTCAACCCATGGTCCTCACCTAAATTTCTAATACATTAAATGTAACACTTTATATGAAACAACGACTAGTGTACCTCATGTGTGTTAGACCACCATCATCGGATGAACCATGTTGATCAAGTGAAATGGACTAAGTTGTGATGAGGGGGAAGGAATATCAGGAGTTTCTATATATTGAGAGTATTGATCAATCATCTCATTGAGATCATTGTCTATAGTGTGAACCATGAGACATGATCTCCTCTAGTTACCCCTAGGTGAGAGGGGGTAGCAAGTAAAAATACTTGAATAAAGTCACAACCAATATTTGGTACCAAATCCCCCAGATTGATTATCTGCTCGATTATCTCAAAGGTGGCAAGTTTTTTAGCAAGATTAATCCAAAGTCAAGTTGTCACTAGGTGAAAATTAACCCAACATATATGTGGAAAATAACTTTGCAGTCTAAGGAAGTTCCCTTCGAGTGGTTAGTATTGCCACTTTATATTGACTAATTCACAGATAACATTCATGAGTATGATGGATGCTATTTGCATACATTCACAAATTCTTTTATGATGTTATACATGGATGACTTCCTCATATTTAACATAACTTGGGAAGAGCATTTGAATAACATATAATAAGTATTAACCACCCTGTGATAAGACAAGTTATATCTCGACCTAGAGGACTACTCATTTGACATGTACATAATTCAATATTTGTGTTATATAATGTACGACTATGGTGTGCATGTGGATCTAGCTAGTATCCAAGTCATTCATGATTTTCCACCTCAAAGACAGTAGTGGAGCTTTGCAGCTTTGTGGACCTTTCCAAATTTATCATGGGTTTATATTAGTGATCTATCATATTTCTTGGCCTGTGAGCCAAGTGATCAAGGGTGGAAGCAATTCCAATTTTGTTTGAGCTGAGGAAAAATAAAAATGGTTCGAGGATTTGAAGTATTGCCTCTTTTAGATGCTAGTCCACATTCTTTTAAACTTGCAATAACCATTTGAAATTGAGACAAACACCTTATATTATGCTATTGGTGTATTCCTGACTTGACGTGGACATCTTGTGGCCTATCATAGAGAAAGACTCTTTGATGCAGTTTGTATATGACCTGCCTATGACAAGGACCTTTAATACACTATCCAATCATATTGGAAGTGGAAGTATTATATCATAGGGAAAGGAAATAGTATCCATGCATATTATAGCCTCTGTAATTTATGCAGACTCTAGATAAGTTGTGGAATAACCGCCATAAGGAGTGGTCAATGTACCTTCAATAGTTACACTTAAACACCAAATTCAAGAATGAGACGTCAATTGAGTTGCAAACTACCTTAGTTGAACTTCATTTGTGGCACTAACCAAAATACTCAGTTCTCGTGGACATGGTATCAGATAGTTGGCTTAGGTTGATGGAAAGTTGGTATGTATTGTTGGTTTTCATTGATTTCAACCATTGGATAGTGATATTGTAGATTTATTTCAACCCTTAGTGATTGATGTCATCCCTTGGAGAAAGTCTAATAGCAAATTCTAGTAGCACAAAGGTTTGGGTAATGGACCCAAGTTTGTTTGATGTATAATGGTATGAGTGTTAATATATTTTAAGGTAATACTATTCTATATGGGTATTACATGTTATTCCATTTCTGGTGGTATGTGGAACATCACATAACTCCTCACGGTTAGAGAGTTATGGCCATGAGAAGTTGGAGAACCCAGGTTTGGGTAATGGACCCAAGTTTGTTTGATGGATAATGGTATGATTTTTTATATATTTTCATGTAAGACTATTATATATGGATATTGCATGTCATTACATTTCTGGTGGTATGTGGAATGTCACATAACTCTTCACGGTTTGAGAGTTATGGCCTTACGAAGTTGGAGGACCCTCATATGTCATCTAGAAGCCCCAAAAGGTCAAAGTAGTCAAAGTGGTTTAAGAGATTTTAGAAGGTAAATAATAAAGTGAAGTTANAATTCAAATTGAATACAAAATAAATTGTTTAAATAATAAATTTAATGGAGAAATTAGAAGTGGGTTAACCCTAAAATAAGGAAAGTGGGCAAAGTGACCTAGAAGATGCTTCTAAGGAAGCTACTTGGAGAGTATAAATAAGAGGCAAGGCTCTCTAATTTTAAATCACACTTGAGCATATTGAATATATATAGGTGATTGAGCTAACCAAAGGATATCTAAGCTGAATTTCAGAGGGAAGGTGAAGAAAAGAAGGTCAGAATTCAAGGGAGGATAAATTCTTTTGATGATGTTTTCTAAGGTATGTTATTTACAGGTCATCTCACCATTTTTGTAATAACTTTTTTTCTAGAATGATTCAGACTGTGAAATATATACAACATTGAGGAAACATATCCAAGTATCTGTGGTAAAAATTTCATCTTTTGGGTCATTGTATTTTTGGAGTTACACTCCGTGGAAAATAGGGTTTGTGGTTAGTCCTGAAACTAGTCTAAATCAGGTGTTTCAGGTAAAAACATCATAATTTCTTCATAAGATATCAAAATTAAGTAAGACCAAATGTGTTGGTTAGAGTACTATAGTTATTATTATTTGTAAAATTTTCAGATACATTCAACAAATATTCTGTGTGCGGCATGCTCTACAAGGTCGCTCTCTAGAATAAGCCAGAATTCAGCAAGGTATGCCATTTTTGCTATAACTCATTTTCTGAGAGGTTCCAAGTAGTGAAACCTGGAGGAATTGAAAAAAAACACATTGAAGAACATTTTGTACTACTTTCAAATCTTTATTCATAACAGGTACATAGTTATGATTATTTCAAGTTAGGGTTGTTGACTAATCCAAAACTAGACATGTGAGACTAAAGAAAAGTTTGATGAAAATGCTAGTCTCTTGTTGTTAAAGTTAAAGAAGGTTTGTAGGTATGTGATAATATACACCAGGTCTATTAGAGAGTTACAAATCAGATTTGGATGATGAAATTGATAAGGGCTCTTGGTTGAGGTACATGTTGGGTACATGGTTGAGACAAGTAGTTGATGAGTTGGCACATACATGAGGTGTATAGTTGATGATGTTGGTACATCTTGATGAGTCATAGTTGATGAGTAGTTGATACATGATTGGTACATACTTGGAGGCGCTTGTTATTATTATTGTTGACACATGGTTTATGGATGATGTAGCATATTTGTATTGGTATATTATTAGAAGCACATATTGATCTTAGTGATGATTATGAGTTGTTGTGTTATGCTTGGTTGATGCTCATCTTTGAGAGTTGTCTTGGTGATTTATCTTTGTGAGTAGATCTGATTTGGTTGATAATATTCATGAGACAGGTTGTTATGATAGGTTGTTGTGACATTTTATTTGTACAGGTTTGGTGCATGGTTGATACACTTGTTCATGGTACAGGTTGAGGTACAGGTTGGTGCATGGTTGATGCACTTGTTTATGGTACAAGTTGACTACATGTTGTTTGGTATAGGTTGGTGCATGGTTGATGCACTTGTTTATGGTACAATTTGATTACATGTTGAGGTACAGGTTGATGCATGGTTCAGGTTATTGGTATAGGTTGATGCATGGTTGATGCACGACTTAGGTTATTGGTACAGTTTGTTTGGTGTAGGTTGATTGGTATAGGTTTATAGTAGTATATCGCACAGTGATAGTGTGGCAGTGGTTCCATCATTCTACTTATACATCAGGGCGGTTGGACGGTGCAAGGACAGGTGGTTGTAGCCGAAGAACATAGGGGGTTGTAGCCAGAGAATTGGGGAGTTGGAGCTTCCCTTAGGTTGTAGCCTGAGAAACTAGGGATTGGAGCCTCTGTCCAGTTGTAGCTGGGAAAAAAAGGAAGTCGGTGCTTCCAATGAATGTAATTCTTCAAGACAAATAATTATGTGGTTTTATCCTGCTTTGGGTTTCCACATAAAACACAGGTGTATTATGTGTGTGTATGATTGTTCATTTGTTCATTGCTTATTTACTCTGCAGTTATTGGATGATAATGCTACATTGATATAACACTTGGATTATATGGTTAAAAAGGATTAAATTTCTCTATTGTTGATTCACCCCCCTCTCAATAATCCAATAATTGGTATCAGAGTCGGTTCCTTCAAGAAACAGTTTAACCACTGGAAGGAGATCATGGATTATTCTAAGAATGGAGTACCAATGTTTAATGGTCATAATGGTTTTAAGTATGAGATGTGGAGCATAAGGATGAAAGTATTTTACAGGCACAGGGACATTATATTTGGCTATCAGTTGTTACAGGATATGACAGTTCAAAAAGGGAAAATACTACAGCCAATAAGGAATTGAAGAAGAATAACAAAATAGCAATGGATTTCATCTGGGAAGGATTACCTAATCTAGTAAGAGAAAAGGTTGGTAAATGTTCATCAACCAAAGAACTTTGGGATAAGTTACATGACATATATTCTTCACCCATTGCAGATTCATAAAATGCCAAATAAGATGTAGATACAGAACAAGAAGAAAGATGATCATCATGTCAGACAGATTTAGAAGAGGAAGAGTATGAAGAAGCAAAAGTTGATTACATAAAAAAATTGATCAATGCAATTGAATATCTAAAGAAAGAAAGAGAAGAAAACAAGTCATCCAAGAAAGAATTGATGAAGAAAAAGGAAAGTGTTCAAGGTTCTGAAAAATATCAGTAGGTCATCAAGAATTTAAGATCTCAACTAGAAGAGGCCAGAAGAATTGAATAAACTCTACAATATCAAAAGAAATGTTTAGAAGCCAACATAGCAACACAAAAGGAAGAAGCAGAAAATAGAGAAAATATATTTATGGATCATCTCAAGGAAAGAACCAATGAATTAAACCAAATTGAGGAAGAGTTTGGTCAAGAAGAGAGAAGACTGGAAAAAGAAATAATTACATTGAAAATCCAACTTGAAGAAGCAAAGAGAACAGAAGAGGTCATGAAGTCTCAGATAATGAAGAAAGAAGAAGAGGTTGAGAATCTTGAAGAAGAAGTTGTCACACTAAGAGTCAAAATTATCAAGCTCAACAAGAACGTTGAAGAGACAGAAACATCCACATCAGTTGTAGAGAATGAAGAGAAGCACTCTACGTTGCTAGAAAAGAAGAATGAAGAAAACAGAAAGAGTTATGTAGAAGTACTCAAAGAAAGGAATAATGGTCAACCAGAATCTAAGAAAACTAATAAAGATACATCTTCAAGAAGACCATCCATGTTCAAGCCTCAAAGAAGCTTCAATCATGATCATGATCATTCAAGGCATAATTTCAGAAGGACTACACCACAAAGAGGATAATTCACTCCCAGGTATGCAAATTTCTTTTATGGTCATTGTTTTTATTGTACTAACTTTGGACATAAGGTTGCAGATTGCAGGAAATGCCTATGTGGCCCCACATAACATTGAATTTTACAAATGTCATAACTATGGACACATAGCTCGTGATAGTAGAAGCATGATCGATGCTTCCATGAAAGAGAACATTGATATCAGATGTGAGAAGTGTGGATAAGAAGACACAAAGAATGGGTGAACAAAGAACAGGTTCCAGAGATCGCAAGATTGGCAATAAAACGAGATGAAGAAAAATCTACAGAGAAAAAGAAAGATGTCAGATACAGAAAGGTTTGGAAAATAACTGAAAGAAAAGAAGGACATGTAAATAAGGAACAGGTTCAAGAGATTGTACTTTCAGGCATTGTAGTGAAAGATGAATCCACAGACAGAAAGAAAGAAGTCAAAGCTCGGAGAGATGATGAATCTACCAATGAAGATTATGATGAATCTACCAATGAATATGATGATGAATACACATCGGAGCAGGAATTGTTCTGAGCCATTCAGCTTAGAGACTCCCAGGTAATATGAATATTAGACAAGGGGAGTCTATGTGATAGTTGTGACAGACCAAAGAACCATCCTTCAAGCAGCTTGCATAGTTTGAGAAGACAGATCTAGAGCAGTCAGTTAGCAAAAGTACAGTTTGATAGATTAATCAAGACTTCATGATAGTACAATGATAAACGGGTTAGCATTATGGACAGTTGCGCAAGTATTGTCTTGGACAGTATGGACAGAGATGGATTCGTAAGAATACTTAGCAGGTTTCGATAGATATATGACAGTGGACAAGAGAATGGATTCATAGATTGGTTCAGAGAGTGGGTCAGAGACAAAGGAACATTATCATAATGGATGATAATTACATAGGAAACGGCTCGAACAATGCTAATGGATTCCAAATTGACAGATATTTTTTGGACACGTGTAGTGCATACAAAAGTTCACATTCAAAACAGAGTAATGCTCAGAAACAACAATGACAAAACTCCCTATGAACTATGGAAGGAAGCACAGACAACAACCTCTACATCAAGGTAACTCAAGGCAGTATTTTTATTAATTGAAATTTATATTGATGATATTTTTTTTGGAAGTACTAATGACAGGTTAAGCCAGAAATTTAAAAAGGATATGCAGAATGGATTTGAAATTTCATTACTTGGAGAACCATCCTTCTTTCGGGGTCTTCAGATATGTCAAATCAACCAAGGAATTTTTATTTCTCAAACTAAGTATATCAGAGAAATGCTAAAGAGGTTCTGAATGGAAGATTGCAAACTAGTTACCACTCCCATGCAAACCAGTTGCAAGTTGAGCAAAGATGATGATTCAAAGTCTACAGACTAGAGGCAATACAGGTCAATGATTGGTATCTTACTATATGTGACAACATCTAGACCAAATGTAATCCAAGCAGTTGGACAGGTAGCATGATTTCAAGCAGCACCAAAGGAATCACATGTATTAGCAGTGAAGAGGATTTTCATATATCTCAAAGGAACAGAAGATTTTGGATTATGGTATCCAAAAGGAAAATATCTATCACTTGTTGCCTACACAAATGCAGATTGGGTAGGTTGCATCGATGACCGACGAAGCACCAGTGGAGCAGTGTTCTACTTGGGTGAGTGTTTAGTATCATGGCTAAGCAAGAAACAATCATCAGTATCTTTATCTACAGTCGAGGTAGAGTATATTGTAGCAACAACGTGTTGTACACAGGTTCTATGGATGAAACGAACTCTGACAGATATACAGGTTGAGTATGATGAGCCCATTCCAATCTATTGTGATAATACAAGCACCATCAATATCTCAAAGAACATGGTGATGCACTCCAAAACGAAGCTCATTCCAATCAAGTATCACTTTCTATGAGAACAGGTTGCAGAGAAGAACATCAGAGTTGAATATGTGGGCACAAAATAACAAGTGGTAGACATCTTTACAAAACCACTTCCACGGGAATCCTTTGAGTATCTTCGCCAGAGACTCAGAGTAATTTCTACTCCAAAATGAATGCTTTTGAATACTTATCTTATATGTATTAGATTTGCATGAGGAAGCACCATAAAGAGGACAGTTCAGGTTGGGAGATCAGTTTCAGGAAGAGCTCAGTCAGGGGGAGTATCCCAAAGGATAGTTCAGTTAGGGGGATCATCCCCAGATGGAAAGATACCTTTGCCATTGATAACAAAGGGGGAGATGTTTATCAGATGCAGGATAGAAATTCTTGGAGAGAGAGAACAGAGGCATGTAGACAGGGGGAGCAGCCCAAGGAGAGTTGAGTCGGGGTGAGCAGCCCCAAAGGGAGATACCCTTTTCCATTGATGTCTAAGGGGGAGAGATAGAAACATTGATGAGGAGTATAAGCATGAATGTTATCATGAATAAGTGTTGCCATCAATGCTAAAGGGTGAGATTGTCAGACAATTGTATTAGGTTGATGGACAGTTGGTATGGATTTTTGGTTGTCATTGATGTCAACCATTGGAGAGTGATATTGTAGATTGATGTCAACCCTTAGTGATTGATGTCAACCCTTGGAGAAATTTCGGTAGCACAAAGGTTTGGGTAATGGAGCCAAGTTTGTTTGATGTATAATGGTATTAGTTTTAATATATTTGAA
>JASDQU010883395.1:23327-34053 GCA_032191745.1 Picea mariana
GCTCTGTTGATGATATAGATATAATGGGATCATGAGCACCACCCCTCAATGTATCAATGAGGTTGATGGCACAAATAATGGGATGCATCAACATCATCATGTCACAAGGAAAATTCCTCCATGTAGTAGAGAGATCCTTTATCCATAATATGTCTCAAGCGAGTGCAGATACCACTTTGTGACTAGTCATGAGACGACATAGCTCATCTGCCACCTCTAGTTGGACTCTTGTATCTAGACTGCATGGCATGTGGGGTCTCTGTAGTACTGGAGGTTAGTCCTTTGCCTCCTCCTTGACCTCATCCTCATGTTGGGGAGGTGCATCCCCAACATATGTGTCAATATCTACAAAAAAAAAAATAATAATAATAATATAATTGAATCAAAATGTTACAGTAAATTACATGTGCATTAAATAAGAGATTAAAATATGCAAATAGATTGATCAAAACATAACGATAATATTATCTCTCTCATTTTCTATCTCCTCTACTATAAATCATATGTTTGTACATGCTCTCCAATCTATCCCTGTGTATGGATACTCTACAATATCGAGGACATGATCGTCCTCGCTAGACAATAAATCAAATACCTCTCTTCGCACCGGAGTAATGGGAAACTCATCCTGGCCCCTCTTGGGCATAAACTATCCCCACATGCACATACATGCATCAAACATAGGCCTAGCAAGAAAGTAGGGTATCTTTGGCCAAGTGACACGAACCCTCTCAAAAAATAGTGTATAAAACTCATACGTGAATGGGAAGAATATTTTCCCAGACAAAACAGATCGACAATGATCTAATGCATGAAGAAATTGTCTTAGAAAAACATCCTCCCACCTAATCAATTAGGGCTCTTGCAATAAACTATCTACATAATACAACATAGAGAAACTAATGTGCTACCCATCMGAGTTATTTTGTGACAGTGAGGAGAGAATATGACACAGGCACCTAACGTCCTGTCTCTGAAATGAACCTATCCGCAACTGACCACCATGAACCTGGAACTTCAAAAATAAAAGAATATGCAAACTGACATATCTTTGCACATATGTTAGTGGGGTCTCTCCTGCAACCCCGAGTAGTAGTATAGGGAAATGGGGAAAATACACCCCCATCCTAGATAACCTAGTGATAAAATACACATCCTCTTCCATGGGATGATACCATAGATTGGGATCAACCTTGAACCCCTATCTCACATGATCCTAGCGACATGTCAACTCCTGTAACAACGTAGAGTCCCCCCTAAGGTATGTACCCTCCTGATAAAACTTCAAGAGGCCAATATCCATCAAAAATCCATGTGTCTGTTGTGAAAGAGGGAGAGGGTACAACTCCCTATCCTTGTCCTTGGCCTCCCACACACACACAAATCTATGCGTCTCAACTTGTCGTTGCTCCGCCTCCTCCTCCATTTGTCATCATTGTCTCTGATTCACATAGAAATATTGTTAGGCACACATATACAGATAAAATAAATTGAAATTATAAAACAAATACATATATAAATGACATGTATTTTAAAAAAAATATTTTGCAAAAAAATATTTAAAAGCAATTGGTGCAAATCCAACAGAACATTCACCCCGAGGACGATGCATTATATATAAAAATAAACACCACTAAATGGTGCATCACATAGGATGGTCTGCACCAACTCATTGCTTTTAATCGCATTGGTTCAATGCTTTTAACAACACCGATTCATTTCATTAACAAAGACGCACTGCAACGCTAAAATTTATAGCGTGCAAATCCATGGTTCCCTTTGTTAAAATGAAAGCACTGGTGTGCCATGTCTACCAGAGCACCGACATACTATCTATTGGTGTGTTGTATTACTAATGCACCACTAATGGGCCTTACAAAAGATGAACCACATTGTTTATTTTTCAAAACATCTTGTGGTACGTACAGTCAACATTTATGTACAGATATGCGACATCTATTTACACACCGCCATGAATTGTAGCGGTGCGCCTACTAAGTTACACTGCTCTAATTGGCTATTCAGAAATTTCCTTGGTGTCATTGTATTTATGACATTGGTGCATTTGTTGGACTGATGGGCACCGTTGTGCTAAACTTCATTATCGCAGCCGAAGATGTGCAATGTGTTAATATTAATGCATCAGTACCACTGTGACAGTGGAGCACTAGAATTTTGTACCTCGGTGCATTGTAATGGATAGAGCACTGGGAACGAGGCATCCAATGAGATGCCCCGCTAAGAAAATTCGAGCAATATATGTCCCGATGCGTTTCTCTATACAATACCAGTGTGTTGGATTAAAATGGTTTCACATCTACGTTAAATTTTATAAATTGTTATGGTAGAAGTGTCGTTAGTTAAGTGAAGTGTACTGGTGTGTAATGTTCAACGACATAGATGCGATTTATTCGATCATGTATTTTTTATTATAAAGTATGGCGGTGCATTTGAACATTGACGTGCTGGGGCGTTATGTTTCGAGTATTCCCTGACATGCTTGGTTAAAATTAGTGCACAACTACATTAAATTTTATAAATCGGTGAGCTAGTAGTACGATTAATGAAGTGAAATGCACAGGTGAGGGTAGAAGCCCATTGTGCACCGGTTTCGAGGTGTTTCGAAGGACACACCACTTTGTTTTTAATAATTTATTGTGGTGTGATTGCTTGAACAGTATCGATGCATAAATATATGAGACACACTGGAGGTGGTGCTCACTGTGAATTTAACACAGTACACATCGCTTCATGGCAAGCCGAACCATTCAGGCGCGCCACGCAAAATTGAAAAAAATGTCAAATTTCAAGCTAAATTCTAATTTTGATTGGATGAGAATCCAAATAGGAAGGTAATAAAAAATTTACCTGGTCTCTTCTATCCTAAGGAGGCATGGTTGCACCGTTGAGAGAAATGAAAATTTCTGGTAATTTTCAAATTTTGAAAACGTGTGGAATCCATCAATGGAGCTATCCAAGTCAGTGTAGAGCACCGGAAACAGGGTGTCTTAGGAAGAAATGTGAGCATTGGTGCTTACTTGAGAGTTTGGTAGCACAAGATGGACTGTAAAAATGAAAATCGGTTTGGTAATTTTTTTATATTTACCCTACCACGGTGCGCTTGACGACAGTGAGGCGCACCAGTGCGTAATTTTCAATGACACCAGTGTGATTTATTCGGTGTGTGTATTTTTATTATAAAGTATGGCAATGTGATTGAACATTGACATGTCAGTGCATTATGTTTCGGGTACACACCAGTGTAGTTGGTTAAATTTGGTGCACCCCTAGGTTAAATTTTATATCTTGTTGAGCTAGTGATGCGGTTAATGAAGTGAAATGTATCGATGTGGGAATCTCATTGTCCATCAGTTTCGGGGCGTTCAGAAAGACACATCGTGTTTTTTTTTTAATATTTTTTCCTGTTACGCTTGATTGATCAAATTCAATGTGAAGATATATGAGATGCACTGACAATAGTGCTCACTGTGAATTTAACATAGTACGCATTGCTTCGGGGAGAGCCAAATTGTTCAAGCGCTCCACTCGAAACTAAAAAAAATGCCAAATTTTCAAACTAAATTCTAATTTTTATTGGATGTAAATGCAAATAGGAAGGTAATAAATAATTTACTTGGTCTCTTTTGTCCTAAGGAGGCATGTTTTCATCGCTGAGAGAAATGAAAATTCGTGGTAATTTCAAAAATTTGGAAATGTGTGGAATCCACCAATTGAGCTATCCAAGTCGGTGTAGAGCACCAGAAACAAGGTGTCTCAGGAAGAATCATAAACATCAGTGCTTGCTTGAGATTTTGGAAGCACAGGATGCACTATAACAATGAAAATCGATTTGGTAATTATTATTTTTTTACTCTACTGTGATGTGCCTCACAATAGTTAGGCACACCGATGTGTAATGTTCAATAGCACCGGTGTGATTTATTCGGTGCATGTAATTTTAGTATAAAGTATGGTGGTGCTACTGGAACATTGACACATTGATGCTTTATTTTTCATGAACACACTGGTGCGTATATACCTTAAAGGTGCACCGATAAAAAAACCTTAAGCCTCCCACCTCCTCTAACAACCTCCGCTATAAATAGCTAAGGGATCAATTTTGGGGGGAGGTTCTGTAAAAACCTGTGCAAGAAGGTGTTCTCCTTGTAGTGTTGTAAAATGAAGTTTCAACCTCTTGTTATGGAACTTTTTTGTGAATCAATGCAGTTGTCATAGCTCTTCTCAAAGATAAGAGAATGTCATTGTAGCCACTATGTATTTCTATGTACATTGCAATGCTTTTCACCATTAATTCATTAATAGAATTTGGATTTCATGGTAATACTCTGCTTTCAATGTTGTATCTTGTGTACCCTCTACAATATTGTGCATTATTTTATTTTGATCGCAATTCAATATGAATTAGTGGTATTAGAGAACTCTATGATTTTTTATTTTTTTGTGCATGTCCATGAGATTAGGGTACCTAGAGCTAGGCGTTGAGATATATGAGCCTAGTGAAGATATTCCTCACTAAACAAAGTGGTCTCCCATGGTATATGAAATAAAGAAAGACAATGGAATAATAGATACTATCAATTTATTTCTCTAGGATTCCATTGAGAGACAAACAAAGAAGATGATGGATCATTTCACCCAAATCTTTCGACAACTTGTGACAATGATGAGGGCACCTTCGATACACATTCATTTTTAGGAGAAACACCCTTTTAAGGTACAAGTTAATTTGTATATCCCTCTATTTGAGGGAAATATAGATACAGAATATTGGGAAAGATTGTTCTATCAACTAGATGGTTATTTATTTATTCACAAATTTTCCAATAATGAGAAGAATACCTTCACAATCTTCAAGTCCCTTCCAAGCCCATGTCAAACAATGGTGAGAAACTTACTATGTGAAACATGCTTGAGATGATTCTAGAATGCATCTCATAGAGCCCACTTAGGGGGGAATTTTTATTGATGACCTTAAGGAGGAGTATCATCCTATTTGAAATTATGAAGACCAACACACGATATGGACAACCTTGCATCAAGGTAAAAACCACACTATGAAAAAGTACATTAACACTTTTCATACCCTACATGCAAAGTTGGGTATCAAGGACTTTGAGTGGCACTTGATTCTCAAATACAACAATGCCTTGCAAAGTTACGTCCAAATCAAAATGTAGTTTATGTGCATATCTTAATTGGGAGTTGCTTATCATTATGTTGTTAAAATTGAGGAAATTGTTTTTCACTAGGGTGAGAAAGAGTTTTGAGCCAGAAATCCATCACATCAAAGAATGGTAAAGTTGGCCATAACTCTCAAGACAAAGGAAAAAGCATGAATAACCAACCTCAATACAACCAATCCAAGAAACTTGCAAATAATAAGAATGGGAAGTTGAAGAAGAATACAAGAAAATGGTGTGAAACCCATAAAATCCGTTGGCACAATAATGATGAATGTCATGAAAAACAACCATTAATGTTTGATTTGAAATCCTATAAATCTGATTTATCCCAACACCACTAGATCCCACATATAGGGGAAAATAGATCATCAACTCAAGTCCCAATGTTATTATCACCATTGCAAAGGTCCAACCAAAGGAGCTAGAGGATCCCAATGAAATTTCTCAATGCCTCTTCCTCTCACAAATGTGGGTGAAAGGGACACCACTGCATGTCATTGTTGACAACATTTTCTAAAATAACTTGATATTAGGAGATTTTGTTAATAAGATGAAGCTATCAATGATGCCACAACCCCAAAAATACATTGTCAGTTTTCTAAGCCAAGGGTGAGACGTCCACATCAATCAAGAGTGTCACTTACAATACAAAATCACACCCTTTATGGTGCTCTTTTAGGATAACCATATATGTGGAAGCTTCATGTTGTGTAATGGTCAATACCTCATTGTGTTATTGTTACCTTGGGGGGTCATATTTCTAATAAATGAGAGGTAGCCCCAACTACAACAATCTTTCTAATCAGTTATAAGCAATGCAAGAAGACAATTTCTTAGTTTGGAATATTTTTCCTCTTCATGGTCCGTTCATAAGGAGCAACAAAAATCAATGTTACTACCAAGACCTTTGCAAGGGGTACCTTTACATATCAGTGACAGGTATATTAGTTGGTGGAATAATACAAAGATATATTAAGGTCACCTAAAGGAATATCGCTCAACTACTACGTAAATCATGTAATTAGTTTGACACAAAGTGCTCCTCTACCCAATGGCCTTGTAAATAAATTCTCTCTTCTAGATAATGAGGAGGTCAAATGCTAGATTCGGTCAAATGCTATATTCATAAGCTAATACAGAAGGGACACATTAGAACAAGCTCCTCAACTTACAAGAGCCCAATTGTGTTGGTTCATAATAAGGATGGGACATGAGGAATCTATATTGAGTATTGTTATCACCCAATCTAGCACTTGTGCAAAGCCATCACAAGATGCTTGATAAATGTAACATATGGAAGTAATTTCTATTGTTACCTAAGTAGTTACTTCCCTCGTTTTAGTGAAGGATTGAGATACAACATAAGGGTGGGTTCCTTAGCAACCTCAAGGGATCCTATAACAAGTCAATACAAGTCTATGACCCCTTATCTTGGTTACTTGATTGTACCACCAACTTGGTCAAGTTTCAAGGTAAGGTCAAGGTGGTTCAAACAAGGTAAATTTAATGTGTGTGTGAAGGGTGTTTCTAAGACAAGAGATATATTAACCAGAAAAAATAAATCAAGAAAATGCCCTAAAACACTAGCAATTAAAGGAAAAATAAAATGATGTAAATAAACATGAAAGAAGATATTATTCACTTTAGCAAATAACAAGTTTATAACAACAACAACAAAACGGTCCTAAACTAGTAAATAATGCAATGAAATAGGCATTAAATGCAAGATAATAAATTATCAAACCAAGAACTAATTATTGCTTAAATGAAATAGCATGAAACCACTTTAAATTAATCCAATATGTCAAGCCCTAATGGCTGAAAATTGCAATAATGAAGAAATAAATGATGTTAGAGATGATTCTAGGTTAAAAATGCAAGACGTTAAGCTAAGAATGGTAAAGGAATGAAGATGTGATGCAACTAGACCTAAAATTAGCACAAGACGTTAAGGAGAAAGGGAGTTTAGGGTTTAAATCACTTGCAATGGAGAAAATACCAGTGCCATCTAGCTTCCTTGGGAAAATGGAGTCCAACATGCAACTTCTATAGAGAGAAAAGGAAAGAAAAAGACTTTAAGGTTGAACCCTAGGGTAGTCCACCACAAGCCCTAGGTATCAATCTTCTAGAAAAGCAACTTAGGGTTGTCCACTACAAACCATAAGAGGTCGTCCTATGTCTTTAGAAATGCCTTTAGCAAGGTATATAAAAGGATCTTGGTTAAAACCCTAGAGTAGTCCACTACAAACCCTAGAATCATAAACTATAAGAGCAAAACTAGGGTAGTCCACGACAAACCCTATTTAAACCTTATGTCCTTCACCAAGATTTAAATGAATGATATCATGGAAGATAGTCCACTACAAATATTCCTTAGGATTTCAAAACAATATTTATCCAAGAGAAACAAGATACCATGAAAAATCACCACTTTGATAAAGCACTTACTTAATACATCAAGAATAAACCATCCAAGACTTGAAAAAAACAATTACTAGTCAAATAGTTTAGCATGAAGAAACCCTAGGAATGTAATCATCCAAAAAATACTTGCAAAGCATCCACTAGATCATTCTCCAAAAAGTGTGCACAAGTACTCCATAGTGTGAGAAAAGTAAAGAAGACAATAATAGAAGTGATTCTCCATGAGATGAGTTATGACTTACATGTGAAGAAGCACTAGCCTATATATATGAGGAAACCCTAGCACTTTGCCTCTCTAGAAGCCCCTAAAATACATTAAATCCATTATACAAGGTGGATAGGTCTAGGGGAACCCCCAAAATAGCCTCCAACATAAAAATATAATGCTAAAACACTAAAAATCCTTGAAAGGTCACACGTATGGGTCTGAGGGTTTCCAAGGGAGGTGATGTCATCCTCCAAGGGGTGCAAAGGCCTCCAAAGGCCATGTCTCTCCTCAAAAGGTGTGGATCATAATCAAAGGGTCACATCCCCTCATCAAAGGTCATGTCTCATCATCCATCAAGTTCCAACTCATCACCATCAATGCTAGGTCAGAGCAAGAAAGCATCAAGTCACCTCAAGCATGATGAAATCATCAATATGTGGAATTTCCCAAGCCTCAAGCATGACATCATCATAGGAAGGGGTCTATAACCTCTTCAAAGAGGTACCTCATCATCATCAAGGACAATGGGGTCCATCCAAACCCTAATATCCTCAAAGGGTGCAACATCCAATTGTGTGGGATTTTTTCCCCCTTAGTCACATATCGAGTTGTATTCTCAACATCCTAGCTCATCTATGCAATGTCCAAGATCCAAACGGTGTCGAAAAGTGTCAAGGAACATGTTAAGTCATCACCTAGCCCAACGCTCATCATCAAAGGTGAAACATCCTTTGTATAGTGCACAACGTCCAAGGTACAAGCATGAAGACGTCCTCCTAAGGACCATGTCAAGGGTCTTACTTCCTAAGGACAAAATCAAGTAAGATCAACAACTACAATATATAAGAGCCATTAGAATCATACAAGGTTAGCCACAACTTAATACAAAAACTAGGTAAGCAATTCACATTAGGTCACATGAGGTATCTTCTTCAAACTTCACATTATCTCAAGACTTTATGCAATTTTCCATGTTTAGGTATGGGAGGCCCATCAAAAGATCCTATTAGGTGTGTCAGTACCCAAGTAGAGGATTAGTTATGGAGAAACCCTTTAAAGTGTAAGTATAAGTGAATGAGGTGTCATGGGGTTTAGTTCATGGTCATGGTGTCATTGACATGCAAGGCCACATGTGAGTACATATCCATAAGCACCTTTCTAGAGGGAGCACTTGGTGCTTGAGTTACCCTTTCCTCGGTAGTGTGTGTATTCCAAACCTCTTATTTCCTTTTGATATCTTTTTATTGCTTAGAAAGTCCCCTTTTCAAGTTCATGAATTTATTATCTTTCCTACTGGGATTAAGTCATTTTTATTTGATAAGCTTTCAATGCATTAGGACTAGGGGAAATCACCTCATAGCATGGGGGTAGAGCTTAAGCTAACCTTTGGATTTTGATTTGGTCATTTGTCATATCATTGTTTCTTCTTTGATAGCATGTTATTTTTTTGTTCTTTTTTACCAGCTGCATCAACCTTGACATTTTGGCCCTTCTTCTCATAGGAGGATGAAAGCACAGACCTTTTTGTGATACAAGTAACAACCATTTCCAAAATATAGGACAACAGAAGGAAAATAGATGGAATGTGTTAAGTATGGAAGAGAGTGGTGCATTACCCTTATCAAGGCCTCCTAGTAGTACCCATGTTCCCCAAGAGTGACAACACTAGACTAAGATACATATGATGACCACCAAGGTGAAAAAAGGAAAAAAGCATAACTTCCAAGAAATCATGATCCATTATCTGACTTCAACCCATGGTCCTCACCTAAATTTCTAATACATTAAATGTAACACTTTATATGAAACAACAACTAGTGTACCTCATGTGTGTTAGACCACCATCATCGGATGAACCATGTTGATCAAGTGAAATGGACTAAGTTGTGATGAGGGGGAAGGAATATCAGAAGTTTCTATATATTGAGAGTATCGATCAATCATCTCATTGAGATCATTGTCTATAGTGTGGACCATGAGACATGATCTCCTCTAGTTACCCCTAGGTGAAAGGGGGTAACAAGTACAAATACTTGAATAAAGTCACAACCAATATTTGGTACCAAATCCCCCAGATTGATTATCTGCTCGATTATCTCAAAGGTGGCAAGTTTTTTAGCAAGATTAATCCAAAGTCAAGTTGTCACTAGGTGAAAATTAACCCAACATATATGTGGAAAATAACTTTTTAGTCTAAGGGAGTTCCCTTCGAGTGGTTAGTCTTGCCACTTTATATTGACTAATTCACAGATAACATTCATGAGTATGATGGACGATATTTGCATACATTCACAAATTCTTTTATGATGTTATACGTGGATGACTTCCTCATATTTAACATAGCTTGGGAAGAGCATTTGAATAACATATAATAAGTATTAACCACCCTGTGATAAGACAAGTTATATCTCGACCTAGAGGACTACTCATTTGACATGTACATAATTCAATAGTTGTGTTATATCATGTACGACTGTGGTGTGCATGTGGATCTAGCTAGTATCCAAGTCATTCATGATTTCCCACCTCAAAGACACTAGTGGAGTTTTGCAGCTTTGTGGACCTTTCCAACTTTATCATGGGTTTATATCAGTGATCTATCATATTTCTTGGCTTGTGAGCCAAGTGATCAAGGGTGGAAGCAATTCCAATTTTGTTTGAGCTGAGGAAAAATAAAAATGGTTCGAGGATCTTAAGTATTGCCTCTTTTAGATGCTAGTCCACATTCTTTTAAACTTGAAATAACCATTTGAAATTGAGACAAACACCTTATATTATTCTATTGGTGTATTCCTGACTTGACGTGGACATCTTGTGGCCTATCATAGCGAGAGACTCTTTGATGCAGTTTGTATATGACCTGCCTATGACAAGGACCTTTAATACAATA